>PVJN01046973.1:0-16205 GCA_004026805.1 Lasiurus borealis
CGTCACGTGACCCCGCCCCGCCGGTCACGGGGCTCCGGGGCCCCGCCCCTTCTGTCACTCCCCCAGCCAGGCCCCGCCCCGTCGCCCGGCCGGAAAAGCCGCCCGCCCCGTTCCCGGAGCAGCTCGCCGCCGGGGTTGTGCGGCGCCCGGCGTGGTTGCCATGGCGGCGGTTGCTGCGGCGATGAGGTGGCGGCTGCTGCTGGGGATGAGCGTAGCCGTGCTGGGGGCCAGCTGCACCCCACAGCCACCCAATATCCTTCTCCTGCTCATGGACGACGTGAGTGCGGGCTGGGCTCCGGGAGAACGCTGCGCCTGGGCGGCAGGGGAGGGGTGGGGGTGGCCGAGGATGGGAGAGTCCCGTGGGAGGACGGACCCCCGTGAGGGCGGCCCGCCGGTGCAGTGGTAGCGCCTGGCCCTGCGGACTGCAGCCTCGCGGGCGAGTAGGGATGTCCAGACTGGGAGGAGATCTCTCCTCCATTATCTCCTTTCTTGCCCCTCCTGCTCTGGAAGGATGAAAGGGCAGCCCAGAGCAGCTGCCGCTCTGACCAGGTGAGGACCAGGCTGGTAGCAGCCCCTGCTCAACCCTGCCTTCCCACCCGGTGCGCCTAGGGCAGCGGTTCTCAACCTGTGGGTCGCGACCCCTTTAGGGGGGGGTTCATCCACCCCATCACAGGGGTCGCCTAAGACCATCAGAGAACACAGATATTTACATTACGGTTCACAACCGTAGCAAAATTACTGTTAGGAAGTAGCAACGAAAATAGTTTTATGGTTGGGGGTCACCACCACATGGGGAGCTGTATTAAAGGGTCGCGGCCTTAGGAAGGTTGAGAACCACTGGTCTAGGGGCAGGGAAGGGAGGAACAAGCCGACCGGGACTGAGGCTCTTCCTGTTTAGAAAGTCGATTCTCTGCACCTGCCCTGCTGCCCCACAGCTGCCCCTGTCCACCTGGGCAAGAATCTCTGGCCCTGGTGAGAATTCTAGTCAAAGGGCAGGTCTATGAAATGAAATAATGTCCCCTGGCAGGTGTGTGTGCAGCCCCAGGCACAAGGTCACATTTTGCAGGCCAGCTCTTTGGAGAGAAGCAAGGTAGCAGGATTCCTGCATGGGAGCAGAGTGGGTCACTTGTCTCTTTGCCACTCTCCCCCTGTGCACCGCTCCAGGCCTGGAGTGAAATAGGAATTCTGGGAAAGTGGGGATGCAGACCAACTTGGGTTGGAGATCCTTCTCCCCTGAGCTTGGAGGAGTTGCTGGAGCTCTGAGAGCCTGTGTCCTCTCCGTCAGCTCTCCGCACGGCGGTGTGAGGACTGAGGCAGGCAGAGGGCAGCTGTGAGGTCAGGGCCTGTAGTCTGATCAAAGACAGTGTCCTGGCACACAGCTCCGAAAGCCCTTGAGTGAGAGTGGTGTCTGTGATGCGGTAATGATGAGATGGCTGGGCCCCTGCCTGGTAGCTTCAGGATGAGGCCCTCAGAAAGCCAAGGTGCGATTCGAGGGTTGCAGCCTTCAGCACAGCCCTGACCTCCAGGGAGGGAAGAGTGAGTGGCTGGAGATTGAGCTCCATCGCCAGAGGTCAATGATTCAATCAGTTGGGTAACAAGACCTCCTTTGGAAAAAAAAAAAACCCTAAACCACAGGAACATGTGGAGGAGCGGGAGAGAGTAGGGAGGGAGCTCCTTGCACCTTCCCTGTACCTCACTCAGCCTAGGCACCTCTTGGTTTATAACGAACGTGTATTAGTAAATATAGCACCTTCCTGAGTTCTCTGAGCTGTTCTAGCAAACTGTGGAACGTGAGCAGGTCTGTACTCCCCACTTAGAGCAGGCTGGTCGGAAGGTCGGGAGGCCCAGGACTTGTGGCTGGCCGAAGGGGGTCAGTCATGTGGGCTTGAGCCCTTGCCCTGTGGGGTCTGCGGCAAGCTCCGGGTACACAGCGTCAGAATGGAACTGAATTGTGGGACTCCCAGCTGCGGCCCAGGAAGTTGGAGTAGTGGCTGATGTGGAAATCCCCACAGTGGGTGTCGGAAGTGTTGTGAGTAAATATAGCTCAGAGTTCCCCAAAAGGCCAGCAAAGACGCTCACGGGAGCCTTTGGATCACATGAGCCTTCAGACGAAGGCCAGGAGCCTCACGTGGCTGTTGGACAGCCCTGGCTGGTCTGGATGGAGAGGTGCCGAGTGTGTAAAATATACTCAGATTTTAAAGACTCAGTACAAGAAAAAGAATGTTAAAAAACGATCTCACTTTGCCCTGGGTGGTGTTTCTCAGTGATTAGAGCATTCTCCACCCACTCCCCATATCGCACTGAAGGGTCGCAGGATTGATTCCCAGTCAAGGGCAGGTACCCGGGTTGCAGTGTAGGTTTGATCCCCAGTCCGGGCGCATGGGGGAAGCTGCCAATCAATGTGACTCTCTTACATTGATGGTTCACTCTCTCATTTTCCTCCCTCTCCCTTCCTCCCTTCTACTCTCCCTAAAAATCAGTAGGAAAAAAAATATATCCTCAGGTGAGGATTAACAGCAACAAATCTTACTTAATTCTTTATTATAATAATGATTTTTTATGAAGAATTAACAACATTCAGATGAATCTGAAAAGATCATATAAACCCATCCATAATTCCACCACCCAGAGGATACCACTGGCCATGCTTATTTTTAGTCTCATAAACTCTTCAGATGATGACTGCTTCTGTAGCAGGTTCTGCAGCCCTTCAGCTGGTCCAGCCTAATGGCCAGTAGGAAAACGGCTTCCTAATGAACAGCACGTTCGTCTTGGAAATGCTTGCTTTTTGTTTCAGTATCCAGTCTTCTCAAAGCTGGAGTCCCTGTCAAGGCTTGTTCAAGCAGTCCCTTTTGAATGGTGAGACTCCAGCTGAGTGCTGTGCCTGTGAGCTTTCTGCCCCTGCCCCTTCTCTCCAAGGTGGCAGTGTGTGTGTGAAGCAAGCCCTCTGAATTACTGAAGGTTTGTTGAAGTGATATCATTTTGGATATACATGCATACCTCAGAGATTTTGCAGGTCTGGTTTCAGACACCTGCAATAGAGCAAGTCTTGCAATAAAGCAAGTATCACAATAAAGTGAGTCGTGACATTTTTTGCTGGTAAGATTCTTGCCTTCAGTTTATTAAAAAAAAAAAAAAAAAAAAAAAAAAAACCGTGAAGCACAATGAAGCAAAGTGCAGATAAAATGAGGTTTGCCTGTACTGAGTTAAGTAAGTTAGCCCTCATGTGTCTTTCTTGTTGCCTCTTTCATGAGGTTGCTAGAAAGTGCAAACTTACGCAGGAAGCTCTTGTGTGTTTCTGTTGGAAGTGCGGTTTAGGCCGTTGAGGTTCTGAGGAGTGGAGCATGACCAGCACTGGGAGTATTTTTGCTCAAGAGGGGCTAACGTGGGGAGCCTCCCTGCGTGGGTGCCCCGGGGTGGGGTAGCAGGGACCGGCCCAGTGGCCAGGAGCCCCAGTGCTGGGCTTCTCTGGCAGCCGAAACCAAAGACATCTGGAAGACTTTCGCCCTGGTCAGCAAACGTGGATGAGTCAGGAGTTTTTGGGAGGAAATAACAGAAAATGCATACAGATTGACTTATATAAAATAGGAAACCAAACTCCTGACTGTACCGCCTGGGGCAGCCTTGACTTTAGGCTTCGGGATCCAGAAGCCCCTTGCACTGTGCCCTCCCCCAGCCTTTAGAGTCAGCAGGCCCAGTGAGAGGGCGCACTACCGGGAAGATTTAGTTCGTACCCCAGAGCCAGTCAGAGAGCAGGATGGAGGAGGCAGGCAGACCCTTTCATCCAGGGTGGCACCTTATATAGTAAGTGGGAACATGGGTTCCTTCCCGTGCTCTAACTCCCCTCCCACCCTGTGGGAAACACAGTGAAGGCCATCAGTTAGCGGACTGTGAGACCTTGGGAGCCTCGCCAGCTAGTGTTCTGATCTCACTCAGCACCTCTCCTCCTCCCCTGCATGCCCTTTTTCTGTTTTCCTTTTTTTAATCCTGGCCCGAGGATGTTTTTTCCATTGATTTTTAGAGAGAGTGGAAGAGAGGAAGGGAACAGGAAGAGAGAGAAGAAACCTCAGTGTGAGAGAGATACATTGATTGATTGCCTCCCACACACACACACCCTGACCAGGAATCAAATCTATGACCCTTTGGTCCGCAGGCTGATGCTCTAACCACTGAGAAACGGGCTAGGACATGTTTTTTTCTGTTTTCCACATTATAAAACCTTGTTTTGGGAGAGTCTTGGGTGACAGTGAAACAATAGTACTGGCTGACCACCCGCTAGTGCATCTGCAGGCCGGATAGGACTTAGTGATTCAACTTGATGGGTGGCAGCTGGTGCAGCAGTAAATTTCACTGGCCGGCTGCCACCAGTGTACACCTAAGTCCTAATAAACTCATGTCTCTTACCGCCAGTCCTCCAGGTTATTTCTCTGGAATCCACAAACAGTACACTGAGATTTTCAGGGACCTCAGCACTCTGCATAACACACCTGATGAGGGTAGGGGTAGCATCTGCTCCTTATCCCCAGTGTGTCCTCAGACCCGGGACAGGTCCTGGTAGACATGCATTGAATGAGTTTAGAAGACATGTAGGAACCGTTTCTTCAGTGGACCTGACTCAGCTCTGTTCTCCAAGTTGATGAGGCCAGGGTCAGCAGGGACAGAGCTCCCCACTGGGATATTCCAGCCCAAGAGAGCCAAGGCCACCCCAGCTTCCGAGGACCTAGCATTCCGTGCCCCAGTCCCTTGTTTGGAAACAGTTCTAAGAAGGACCACTCTGACTACTGAGGAAATTTTAAAGTCAGGCTGCATGGGGCCAGCTTCAATGTGCCCATAGTAGGCCCGTCAAGCAGGCGCCCCCAACCTCGATGTGAGAGAGACACATTGATTGATTGCCCCCGGAGCCAGGCAGTGGACCCTGGGAAGTCAGTCCTTCAATGCATGTGTGTCTGTCTGTACAGCAATCCCTTGTGGCCAGCAGTGACTGATTCTTGCACTGCTCCAAAGTCTAGAGATTCTAAGTGAAAGAAGGGTTGAGAGCAGGAAGCGAACTATAAATCCTGTGACTTTCGTTCCCTGTGAACATGAACGGTCATGTAGAAGAGAGCAGATACTAAACATTGCTTGTGAGATGATTTCACTTATTCCTTAATAACTGCAAGGTGGCTGTTAATACAGTGGTACCTCGAGATACGAGTTTAATTCATTCCTTAACCTTGAGGCGTGGGAAACTATGAGACACTCGAGTCTCGGTAAACTGGTGGGTCATGTGCAGCCGGCCGATCTGTGCGATTCCTCCTATCTCAAATGTTGCTCGTATTTCAAAGCAAAAATCGCTCGACGTCTCGTATCTTAAAAATCTCATATGTTAGGGCACTTGTATCTGGAGGTACCACTGTATTCTTCTTTATGTAGCTAAGGCAGCTAATTAACATGTAATAGTAGAATGGTGTTGAGAAGACAAGTTAAAACAGTGGGCCCGTGACTGCTGGCCTCAGAAAAACCTACCTGTAAGCAGGCTGGCCCTTGCCTGGCATCTGGAACCTGAGATTGGGGAATCATTCCCCAATAAGAGGGCTCCCTGCACCTACATTGTTTATGTAAACGTGACATATTGAATGCCTGCCTTCCTCCCGGAACTTTGGTAGGTGCCAGGCAAAAGATGCCAGGTGACCAGCCCCTTTGCCTCGCTTGTTCCTCCAACCCAGGACTTGCTCTGCCAAGAGGGATAGCAGCCCACTTGTGCCTAAGAGGACGAATCCACACTTGGGGTGATGTGGGGATGGGGGCAGGAAGGAGCCTCAAACATGCAGCCTGGGAGCCTTCTCCAGGCCAGGCCTCAAGCAAACTGTGCCCTCTCAGCCTGCCCTGGGGCTCTTGCTAAGTCAGCAGATGCTACTGAGGTGCTTTTCTGCTCCCCCAGCCCCCAACCTGGGCACGTAGGCAGTGTCCCTGGACATGCAAAATTTCTGTGGGTTTGGTGGACTCAGGCACATTGTCCCTTCTCCACCCAAGAGCACCCCACCTTCCTTTCCTCTGTTGGATGTACCTCCCTTCCAGTACCTATTTTATTTCAGCTCCTATTGTTACCAAATGGGAAAGCCATTTCAATGACTTCAAAATAAACCATCTCCAAAGAAATCCAAAGTGAAAAGTGCCAAAACCAGAACCCTGAAGACATAAAAGCCTTTGAGAGCAGATAGCAGGTCCAAAGGCAAAGGCCTGAGTGGGCTTTCAGACCCCCATGTGTCACAGCCAGCCTAGAGCCAGGAGGTAGGAGCAACGGGAGGAGGCAGTGCCTAGGAGAAGCGTGGAGGCCGGATCTCACCTGAGGCAGTGTCACCCCCTGGGATCACCCTTATGGGAAGGATGGCTGTATAACCTTTAATGCAGAGAAGGCACATTAATAACTGCAGTCAGACAATAGACCTAACTAGACCATCCTGGCAAATGTGCATGGACAGCCGTCCATATATGACCCAGAGTTGCTAAATCTCGTCATGAGATGACCTGGCCCAACTCTATACAATGTCTGCAGAATCAATCCAGTGTCTTCCAGATTTTCCAGGTCAGCACACTGCTGTGTCTAGTCTTAGGTGAGCACTTTCCTCTAAGTTCAGACCCTTGTCCTTTTTTACAGGCCTGAGATTTCTTGTTGGCTGACTCACCAGAGTCCAGTGAGTGAGAAGAGCTTTAAGAGGCCCCTGGAGAAATGGGGAGCCACTGGGTCTTACCACTGGCCTCAGCAGAACACAGTCCTGCACCTTTCTAATCACTCTGTTAAGACATAGTTCAAGGTACATGCAGTGCACCCCGTTAAAGTGTACTATTCAGTGATTGCTAGGATAGTCGCAGCAGTGTGTAGTCATCACAGTCAGCTTCAAATCCTTCTCATCACCCCAAAAAGGTCCCGTCCCCACTAGCAGTCACTGCCTGTTCTCCTCCCTTGGCTCAGTCTGCTTCCTGCCTCTGTGGGTTGGCTTTCTCTGGGCATCTATAATAATAAAAGCATAATATGCTAATTAGACGGGACAGCTGGACGACCTTTTGGATGAAGCCAGGGCTTTCAAGGGCCAAGGCAGCCGCTGCAGCTATGAGGGCCGAGCCCCTTGCACAGATTTTGTGCATGAGGGTCGCCCATGTTGTATGTAGCATGTGTTAGTGCTTCACTCCTTTTTGTGGCTGAGTGGTATTCCAGTGTTTGAATGGACAAGGGTGTTCATCCATCATCAGCTGACACTTGGTTGTCAACTGGGAGTAGCACTGCTGTAGATATCATCTGTACATTCTCATGTAGATACATGTTTTCAGCTTTGTTTCGGGGACACTCAGGAGTGGAATCACTAGGTCAGACGGTCATTTCGCTCCAGGTTTGGTGCTCGGGGGGAGTGACGCGTCACTCGCAGCTGAGGCTGGAGGCTGGAGCAGCGTTGCCCCCTGGCCCTGTCCCGCAGCGAGAGCTCTTTCCACTTCCTGCCCCTTGTCTAGGAGAAGAGAGCAGTTAGCCACTGTGAAGGTGACACCTGGGGCTCATACTGAGGGGGCATCTAAGGAGACCCAGCTTGAAGGGACCTATCACAGTTTGTCCAGGCTATAGTAGCATTCCATAGTGTGTGTATTACTTTTCTGGAGCATAACAAGTTACTATAAATGTGGTGCCTTAAAACAACAGAAACCTTTTCTTTCCCAGCTCTGGAGGCCAGGGTCTGAAATCAGGGTACTGGCAGAGCTGGTTTCTCCTGAGCTTCTGAAGGAAGATCCTTCCTGCCGCTCCCGCTTGTAGATGCATTGCTCCAGTCTCTACCTTTGTTGTCTCCCCTGTATGTCTGTGTCTCCTCCTCCCATATGGACACCAGTCATTGGACTTAGGGCCCAGTGTGACCTCATCTTAGCTAAGTACACCTGCACTTCCAAATAAGGTACACTCACAGGTCCTGAGTGGACATAAATTGGGGAGCCGCTGTTAACCCAGTGCCAGACAGTTAGACCAGGTTGTGTTTATTCATCGCTCACTCGATGGACACTGGGCTGTTCCCTTTGGGCCATCTTGCACCATGCTGCTATGCACACGCATGTGGTTTTGTGTGGAGCAGCTGGGTCACATGGCCACACTCCAGCTTTGTGGGGAGCCCTCCACTTGATGTTCGGTCTCAGTGTGCACAACACACGTATGAGGGCTTCTTCTCTCTGCGGAGACTGGGGTGGAGGTGAGTCCCAAAGCTCAGCTGCTGCCCATGCTCCCTGTGCCCAAGCCAGGCATTGGGTTGTGAGGGAGCTCTGTGTCACGGACCCCAAACTTAGAAGGAGGTTCAATCCACCTCTCCATGCTTTTTCCTGCAGATGGGGTGGGGTGACCTGGGAGTATATGGAGAGCCTTCCAGAGAGACCCCGAATTTGGACCGGATGGCCGCTGAGGGCATGCTTTTCCCAAACTTCTACACGGCCAACCCCCTGTGCTCACCATGTAAGTCAGAGCTGGCCCGCAGGCACGGGGGAGTAGGCAGGGGAGGCGAGCACAGCAGGGGAGAGTGGGCACGATGCAGCATGGGGCCAGTGGGGGAGGGGTCTGGCATGGGAAGCAGGCTGCCCTGACAAAGGCGGCGGCTTCACCGCATTTCCTTGAGGGCCAAGGGGTCTGGCAGGTGTGGGGGCCTTTCTGTCGGCTTCCTGGCACATTGGGTCCCAGGCTCCTTGTGTGGGGCATGGGGCCGGAGGCCACTGAGGGCTTGTCCCCTCTAAGGATGGGTGAGGCCAAGGTCGCTGCAGCGGGTGGTGCTAATTCCAGGTGCCTAGTGCTGAGACTTGTTCAGAAGTGCTTGGCTGGGAAGTGGTTCTCCACCTGGGGATGGAGGTGGGGTGCAGGGTTGGGGCACCCTATTCCTCCCATCCAGGAGAATCACCGCTGCTGAGGGGCTTCTACATGAATGCTGACCGTAAGAAGAAAACTAATGCTGGGTGGGGAGCCATTGGGACCCGCCACTCAGTGTCATGGGAGCCGGGCAGAGCGATTGGGGACTGGAGATGCTGAGATGCAGGGCCTGGCCAGAACTCCCGGGAGACTGGCCTCTGGGCCCCTCAGTACAGAGTGGTCTGCCCACCCAGCTCTGGAGGCCGGTGGGGATGCAGAGCTCTGCAGAGCTGGCCACGGACCTGATGCATGCGCATTCTCATCGTGTTTCCGGTTTTATCCCTCCATGCAGCCAGAGCGGCCCTGCTCACTGGACGGCTGCCCATCCGCAACGGCTTCTATACCACCAACGCGCAGGCCAGGAACGGTGCGTGTGCCTTTGGGCTGCGCCAAAGGTCTGGGAGGCCGAGGACCAAAGAGAGCGCAAGAGGGGCCTGTGTCACGCATTCTCACATATGACCTTCCCTGTCCAGGGCAGCACTCATTACCCAAGGTCAGGGGCGGTGTTTGGATTACAACATGCCATTTTAAAACAGACTGTAACGCTTTCATTAAAAAACAATACATTTTAGGCAAGTAGAAAGGAAGGTGAGGTTAATGAGGGATTCAGGGCAGAGCTCCGGGCACTGTTCACTGCTTCTTCCCTGCCATGTTCATCCCAGGGCTGCCCTGTCAGGTGAGTTGTGCCCGCCCCCACCCCACCCCCTCAAGGAGCACCTCCTGAGGAAGCCAGGCACTGCGAGGTCAGCAGAGAGCAGCCTGTGGAGAAACATAGTACAGAAAGCACAGGGGAGCCTGGTGCGAGTGGGGCCCTCATGCTCTCAGATGACATGTTCTGGAGACCTCTGGGCAAACCAGCAGTGGGGTAGGGGCCTGGGGCCCAGCCTGATAGTCCCAGCCCCTCTGTAGGTTCACCCCCACCCAGTCCTGTGCTTACTTTGGGGAAGTGCTTCGAAGACCCCGAAAGTACCGTGCAGCAGGGCCAGCTCCTCACCAGGGCTTTTCCCATTGACACTGAAGGGCCAGTTTTCAGATGCATGGTCTTCTGTGTGCGTGTGAGTGGTTCACACACTGTGGTGCTCTTCCAGCCTATACGCCTCAGGAGATCGTGGGTGGCATCGCGGACACCGAGCTGCTCCTGCCCGAGCTGCTGAAGGGGGCCGGCTACGTCAGCAAAATCGTGGGCAAGTGGTGAGTCCTGGCAGCTGCCTGACTGGGCTCATCCATGCATGGTCACTGCTGCAGTTTCCAAACAGGGAAACCTTCCTGGGTGAGAGGTAGAGTCTTTGACTTCCAGTTGTGTAAATGTCTGAAGCATTCCTTCAAAAGCTGGGGTGGCCGCGCTGCTGGGACTTCCCATCTCTAGGCTGCGGGGTTGGCTGTGAGCCCATCATTCTCCTTGCATGTTGCACATGCCAGCCACCTCCCCCTTCTCCCCGTTCCTCTCCTGGTGCTGCTTGTTGCCGCAGTGTCACCGAAGGAGCCACAGTATTGCACATGGAGTACTGTCGTGGATAATACAACTCTGGCAGCAAGCACCAGGGCTCTGTCCGGTGGTGAAATGAAGAAGCAGCTAGTGGTCAAGATGGCAGAGTAGGTAAACGCTGTGCTCACCTCCTCCGATAGCCACATCAAATGAAAACTGAGCTACAGAACAACCATCACCAAGAACCGCCTGAAGTCTCGCTGAGCAGAAGTCCTGTAAGTAAGGATGCACAGAAGCCATGTCAAGATTGGTGGTTACAAAGGTGTTCCTATGTTGTTCAGAACATTTTATTATATTTTTAAAAACACCCTAGAATAAGAAACATTGAGAAGCAAAAAAAAAAAAAAGGAAGAAGACGCAACCAGGCGGTAGAGAATAGTCACGTAGTCATGCAGTGTGGAGTCACTGGGATCAGATGATCATGATTGTAGAAGCTTCTGTTACTGCGCATACTGTTTATGCTGTTTTAAGTGTGTTAAGCGATTTCTGTCTATTACTCCCTGAGGCTGCCTAAGTGTGTTGGTGTAAAGGTCAGGCATCCTCTTTCCTTTTCTGGGTGTTGGGGCCTTCGGAGAAGGGCAAACCTGCTTCCTACACGAAGCCTTCCATGATTTTCCATCCCTAATTTTCTCTCTCTCACACTGTGGACCCGGTGCCCTAACACCTCTGGTACTTACCATCAGTGCTTTCTCAAGGATGGGTGCCTTGTTGGTGCTCCTTTGGAACTGCTGCTCTTTGCATGTTGACAGTCACAGTAATGAGAGAGCCGCAGAAACTGGGGGATAATCGTCAGAAAATCCTGGTGATCTGGAGACTAATGAATGCTTTCTCCCTCCTGAGGCAAGTTGAGAGCTGCCTGCCAGACAGAGGAGCTCAGAGGAGGTAGTGGCTACAGAATAGAGCTGGTGGGGGTGCATTGGCCTGAGGGAGCCCTTGTTGCCTGCATGGTGCACAGCATTGCCGGGAAGGCCCAGGGAGACTGGCCGAGGCCGGCTGTGAGGCCTGCCAGAGCCGGGTCGGGGCTGCACTGGCAGAAGTAAGAGCCCCCGATGACCGGGACTCTGTGCCCAGCCTGGCAAGGCTGCCTTGGGTCCAGCAGCCTCCCATTTATAACCATTGCCTCGGGGCGGCCAGAACTGGAGTGGGAGTGTACCTCTGTGAGGAGAAAGATGAATGCAGGAGGAGGAGTCTGACAGGACCCAGAGAAGCAGCTCTGGTGGAACTCAAGGAGGTGGACGCCGTGCTGGTGGATGAGCCAGGGTTGGGGTGGCCGTGGCAGAGCAAGAACTGGCTCTGGGAGGCCTGGAGTAAAGGGCTCGGCCTCTCCTCGACCCAGTGGGGGTCCTGTCACAAGGCTGTAGCGGGGAGATGTTGGCTGACATGGTTGTGGCCGCCCTGACATCCGGCCTCAGAGCCCGAGCACCACAGACTTGGATTCCCCAAGCCCGGCCAAGGAACCTGTACTCCTGTGAGAGAGGCTGATAGGATGCCGATCCAGCTCCTCTGCTGTTTTGGAATAAGCACTTTGAATGGATACCTCAACATGAAGAGGGCATTGGCTGGTGATTCTGTTAAGCAAAGGCCATTTGAGCTCATCGATGTGGGTACACAAGGGAGTCACACACTGTCAGTGCCGGAGTGGGGTATTGAGAAATGACGGGGCATGTCGCAGCGGCCCAGAGAAGACACGGGTCACAAAAGGAAGCACAAAACACAGACATCACAGCAGAGCTGACAAGCACCTGGCAGAGAGGCTGGAGAGGCCCGAGGTGGGTGCCAGGCAGCTGTCTGAAGGCAGAGCGTTTTACAACCAGCAGTGGAACGAGGCCCTAAGATAGGCATTGCCGTCGCTCAGGTACTGGCTGGCTCCATTCTGGCCTACACCCGCCCAGGCCTCCCTCGCTGCCACACCTCGTGTCCTCTGACCGAGTGACTGGGCGGTGCAGTGAGCTCACAGGAACTTGGAGTTCGTGTGGCCTCCAAGAAGTCAGGATGGGGCCTGCCCAAGTGCAGCAGGGGAACAGGACCCTCCACTCCAGGGACACGGCTTTCCAAAAACATGTCGCTGCCAGAGGCTGCCTGCAAACAAAAACCTAGGAAACCCATCCACTTTCCAGGGTGGAGGGGGCTGTTCCACAGGGGCCGGAACCCAGAACTCCCTCTGTTAGCCCTGAATTCCAAGGAACATGTGGGGCTCTGCTCCAGGACGACCACTGGAACCTGATTCAAATGGGAGCATGTCAGCCCCTCCCATTGGCAAGAGGACCCAGCATTAAGTGCCCCCAAGGGGAAGGGGCATTTGGGGACAGGGAAGCAGGACACAGCCTGGCTTTGCATGACACAGTGTGGCAGGAGCTTGCAGACGGCCACTCTTCTCCAAGCAGAGCACCTGAGATTCTGAACAGCTTGACAGTTGTCACTGCAGGCGAATTGCTGTGTTCTCTTCTAGCCATACCCATCCCCATTTCTGGCCCAGCACTGAGTTGGTGAGCAGCACTGGCTGGTCCAGGCACTGTCCCAGTCTGTGGCCCTTAGCTATAGCCTGGCAGTGTCGCTGAGGGGGGGCAAGCAGTCCTGCAGTCTCCTTGGGGGTGAGGTCTTTCTGTGCCCAGGCTTAGCATGCTTTGAGTGCTGGAGGGATATTTCTTTCATTCATTGTTCTGTGAAGGTATTGGGTTGTTGCTGCTTGGAACTTGGGGGTGCCCCATTTGGGAATTGCTAAAGTGTCCTGGCTTCCTCTCTCCAGGCATCTGGGCCACAGGCCTCAGTTCCACCCCCTGAAGCATGGATTTGATGAGTGGTTTGGATCCCCCAACTGTCACTTTGGACCTTATGACAACAGGGCCAGGCCCAACATCCCCGTGTACCGGGACTGGGAGATGGTCGGCAGGTAATGGTCCCTTCCCTTCTCGCCCTTAGATGCCGAACCCAGCCCTTGCCCTCTGGGGCTTCCCAGGAGCTGGACGGGGTTTCTGGAAACACTTGCCCATCAGCACTGGAATCCCGATGTGCTGGGCCCTGCTTTGGCAGCTGCGCCATGGTTGTCCTGCCCGGAGTGGTATAGGATTCATGGGCTGGGCTACTGCTTGAGCCACGCCTAGGGGGTCTCTCACCTTTTTAGAAATATGGTGAGAGCCAAAGATGCTCTCCAGAACAAGGTGTGTTCACATGGTATCCATTCACGTGGTGTCCGGGCTCAGGTCCATGCAGCCTTGTGGCAGGTTCTGGGTTCCAGCTCCAGAGGCTAAGTTGGCAAGTTGGCAGCACGCTAGATGTTGAGGAAATGGGGATCATCACATAGGATCTGATGGGGTGAACCCTACTTGTGAACCTGCCAAGAGCAAATCACTGTCTAAAAGGCAGGTGGCCCTAGGATTGTCCTGGTCCTGTCCTGGGGTACCTACAGAGTGGTCACGCCGGGTGCGGCCCTGGTCTTTCCTGAGTTTTGTTTGGCTTAATTTTTCTTTCTTCCTTTTTTATTATTAGCTAATAGCCCTGCACACAAATCCGTGTGCCAGTAGCTCTCTGCCACCATCCTATAGCTCTCTGCCCACTGCCCCGCCTTCCTGTAGCTCCTCCCATCCCCTCCCCTCTTCCCCACCTCATAGTTTGCTGCCCTGCCCCCTCCTGTAGCTTTTCACCACCGACTTGCCTCTGTCCACTTGTAGTTCGCTGCCCCACCCTCCTGCAGATCCGTGATCTGGTCATTATGCAGTTGGTCGTTATGCCTCAAGGTGTAGTGGATAATTACCATATTCCTCTCTTATTATATAGGATTTTTCGTTAGTCCTCGTTATATATCAGTGGACCAAGAAAGCTGGGCTACCTCCTTGCCTTTTGTTTTTTTGGGTGTTTTTGTTTTTGTTTTAATTTATTTCAGAGAGGGAGAGAGGAAGGGAGGGAGGAAGGGAGGGAGGGAGGGGGGAGGGAGGGGAACATCATGATGAGAGAGAATCATTGATTGGCTAACTCCTGCACATCCCTTACTGGGGATTGAACCCACAACCCAGGCATGTGCCCTTGTCCAGAATTGAACCCAGGATCCTTCAGTCTGCAGGCTGATGCTCTAACCACTGAGCAAAACCAACTAGGGCTTTCTTGCCTTTTTTAATATATTTTATTGATTTTTTACAGAGAGGAAGGGAGAGAGACATGAAGTCAGAAACATCGATGAGAGAGAGACATCGATCAGCTGCCTCCTGCACGCCCCACAGTGGAGATGTGCCCGCAACCAAGGTACATGCCCCCAACCGGAATCGAACCCGGGACCTTTCAGTCCACAAGCTGACTTTCTATCCACTGAGCCAAACCGGTCTCGGCCTTGCCTTTTTTAATAGTAGCTTTATTAAGAGAATTCACACACAAGACAGTTTACCTATTTATTTAAAACTAGAGGCCTGGTGCATTAAATCTGTGCACTGAGGTGGGGGGGGTCCCTCAGCCCAGCCTGTCCCCTCTCACAGTATGCGAGTCCTCGGGGGATGTCCTACAGGGAGCAGGCCTAAGCCACAGTCTAGCCTCTCCCTTTGTGGGAAGTGACCAGGCTGATCAGGGGAAGACACCACCCCCATCACCCCACTATTGCTGCAACTGCCAACCACTGCAGCTGCTACAACCGCCAAGGTATTTTCATCAACACAGACTCCAGTCCCTTCATGAAAAAATGACAACTTTCTTTAGGCATTTTCAAGATGTGTCTTTCATAGGATATGACATTTCTTTCTTTTTATCCTCACCTGAGGATATGTTTCCATTGATTTTTAGAGAGCGTGGAAGAGAAAGGGAAAGACAGAGAGAAACATCAATGTGAGAGGGACACTTCGATTGATTGCTTCCTGCATGAGCCCTGACCTAGGCCCCGGTCAGGGAGGAGCCTGCAACCTAGGTACATGCCCTTGAACAGAATCGAACCCAAACCCTGTGGTCTGCAAGGCCAGGCTCTATCCACTGAGCCAAACTGGCTAGGGCAGGATATGACTTTTCTTAGCCTTCCAGCAGCAGACCTTCATTTTTTCCTCCAGGAGTGAGGTAGAAAAACCCTAGATCACCTTCTTGGATTCTTATTACCAAGAACATTGCAAGTGGCAGCATACAGGGAGCTTAGCCAATAAGCAGTCAGAAAAGGTGTTGTCTCTGGAGTTCACATGCAGAGGCCCCCCTGGTGTGTGTCCGCTCCAGCCTGCCCCCAGCCCTAGCCTCCCCACGGGCCGTTGAGGCTGTGGGTGGCATGCAGTCCCCTCCCACCCATCTGCACACACAGCTCCTCCTGAGCCAGTGGTGATGCCTTAACGCATCCCAGCTAATTTGCATATTGCCTCTTTTTATATATGCTAGAGGCCCAGTGCCCGAAATTTGTGCATGGTGGGGTGTGGGGGCCAGTGCCCTCAGCCCAGCCTGGACCCTCTCTAATCCAGGACCCCTCAGGGGATGTCCGACTGCCAGTTTTGGCCCGATCCCAGCAGTCAGACATCCCCCTCACAATCTGGGACACTGGCTCCTAACTGCTCACCTGCCTACCTGCCTGATCACCCTTAACTGTCGCCCACCCCACCATCCTGATCACCCCTAAATGCCTCTGCCTGCCAGTCTGATCACCTCCAACTACCTCCCCCCCCTTGGCCTAGTTGCCCACAACTGCCCCCTCCACTGGCTTGGTCATCTACCTCTGCCCCCCTGTTCACCCCACACAGCCTGCTGTTCAGTTGTTACTGTGAGGGCATCATGATCAATTTGCATATTGCCCTTTTATTAGTATAGATAGATATGCAGTTCAGTGCTTTCTAGGACATTCACAGCATTTGCAGCCATCACCAG
>PVJN01046974.1:0-16211 GCA_004026805.1 Lasiurus borealis
AGCGGCTGCCTCATCCCCGGGCAGCGCCCCAAACAGCTGAGGCCGGGAGTGGGCGGGGGGGGGGGCTCTGGGTGCAGCGCCGGGGGGCGGTGCTGGGAGGGCCCGGGAGCCACCGACTAAATCCGTCCTTTCCGCCCCGAGAGCCGCGCCCCCGGGATTCCGCTCCCACACGCCCCGGCTCGCCCGCAGCTGCCAGCTGCCCGCCCGCCCTCGCACCCAACTGCCTGCCCGCCCGCCCGCCCGGCCCCGGGAAAGGCCCGGAGAGGAAGGATGGATGGAGAGCCTCCTGCACCCCCATGCATGGCTCAGCCCCCTCGGCAGCGCCCATCCCTCCTGTTCCCCCGTGCTTTCCACGCCCAGGCCCCGGTCAAACCCGCAGCTGTTCCTGGGGTCACTCCCCTCCCTGCACCCCTCTCCCCCCGTCCCCCGCCCCGTCCTCCACCCCGTCCTCCGCCCCGTCCTCCGCACGCCTCCTCTGGAGCTGCCCGCGGCCCTGTCCTCAGCGCAGCTCGGCCGCCAACCTCGGCCCCGGCAGCCGCCCGCCCCCCCAGCCTCGCCCTGGCAGGTGCACCCCGAGGTGTGAGCCGCCCAGCGCTGGGTTTGGCGAGGACGGACGGGAGCAGGCGGGGTCCCTGTGCCTGTGGACTCCCCCCCTCCCCCCGCACCCCCCAGCCTCGCCCTGGCAGGTGCGCCCCGATGTGTGAGCCCGAGCGCTGGGCTTGGCGAGGACGGACGGACGGACGGGAGCAGGCGGGGTCCCTGTGCCTGAGGGTCACCCCCCTCCACCCCCCAGAGGCTGCGGCCCTGGAAGCCCAGCCCCCGCCGTGCCGGCCCCGGAGCACAGAGCGCAGGGAGGTCGGGCGGCCGTGCGTTCAGACACGGGAGGGACCACGCGTGGCCGCGCCTGTTTTCCCAGGTGCCCGGGACCCCAGGATCCGCCCCCCCACTGCCCCAGGGCGGGATGAATGCCCACGCGGGGCGGCACATGCACTGTGGGCTCCGAACCATCCCCGGTCACACGTCCGTGTGTTGGGACCCGGGGCCTCCAGGCTCACACGTCCACGTGGTCGGACCCGGCCTGGGGCATGATTGGGGTCCCCGCTTCCTCCATTTCCGGGTCTAACTCGGGGTGGGGGGGGAGGCCACAGACAGGCTCCCTGCGGCCTCAGGCCCTTCCCTAACGTCCCCCCTTTGCTCCCCCTCCTACCCCCCGTGTCCCGGCCTGGCCCTCTGGGAGCGCCCCCATCTGGGACCCATTAGCACCGGCCCCTCAGCCCTGCGCCGCGGGACAGGCCGGCGGGTGGGGGGCCGGGGACGTCCTGCGGGGACCTCCCGCCCTGGAGTCCCGGCCAGACGTCTGCGCTCGGGGGCGCGGCAGCCCATAAATCTGAGGCAGCCCCTCCCCACCGCCCGCTCCCGCTCCCGCTCCCGTGCGGGGCTAATTACAGAACCTCACCGAGGGCCGGGCGGCCGCCGAACGAGCAGCAGACACGACATTAACCAGGACCAGATGCCGCGATGACGGGAGAGAGAGCCGGAACCAGCCGACCCTCCGTCCGCCGCTCCTGAGAGCCGGGGCGGGAGGCACCGGGTCAGACACTGCGGGCGGGACAGGCGAGGCGCCGGGAGCGCGTTCACACAGGACCCAGGCGGCCGGGACACGCCCAGCCTCGCACCTGCCCTGCCTCCCCGAAAGTCAGGCCTCCCCCCAAAATAAGACCGACGTCCCGTTCTGCCTCTCGCTGTCATAGAAGGCCTCCCCCCGCCCCGAAATAAGACCTCCCCGAACATCAGGCCTCCCCGGAATAGAAGGCCCCCGAAGCGACCGTCAGGCGTCTGACTCCTGGTTTAGAGACCTCGCCCTGCCCAAACTGGTGTGCCTCAGTGGATAGAGCGTCGGCCTGCAGACTGAAGGGTCCCAGGTTCAATTCCGGTCAAGGGCATGTACCTTGGTGGCAGGCACCTCCCCAGTGGGGGGCGTGCAGGAGGCGGCTGATCGATGTCTCTCTCTCTCGTCGATGTTTCTGACTTTCTATCCCTCTCCCTTCCTCTCTGTGAAAAAAAAAAAATCAATAAAATATATTAAAAAATAAATAAATAAAAGGAAGTCGTGCCGTCCCCTCGGCCTGAGCCAGAGCCCCGGCTCCCACACCAGCACGGGCCGCCTCCCCCAGCTGCTGCTGCTGCGGCTCCCGCATCTCTGTGCACACGCGTGTGAGCCGCGGGCACGCGTGGAGTCGGGGCCGCTTTCTGCGGAAGCTGAGCGTCCGTGGCGACCAGCGTGGTGCTTCCCCCGGGACACGGCGCCACCAGGCCGGGGGGAGGGGCGGGCGCTGGCAACCGAGGGTCCCCCGGGCTCAGCGACAGACGCCCCCTTCCCCCACCTTCCTGGGGGAGCGCCCTCCCGGGGCCTCTACCCCCCCCCCCGCACACACAGAGCCACGCGTGTGCCCGTCTGGCTGCCCGCCACTGCCTGGCCGTCCGGAGAGACCTGCGCCCTCCCCGCAGGGTGTGGCTCGCCCGGCCCCGGGACACGGCTCCTCGCCAGAAGCAGAGGCCCCGCGGGCAGGGGATGAGGTGTCTGGGGGAGCGAGGACGCCAGGGTCTCGCCGATGGCCTGGGGGGGGGGTGCAGTGAGGGAGGCGGGGGGGAAAGGGGGGGTTACACGCCTCCTCTTCTGCCCCCTCCCCCGACGCCGCTCTCTGAGTGAGTCTGTCCCCCCCTCTGCTGCAGGGGCGCTGCTCTGGCCGTTGACCTCCAAAGGTCATGCCCCCCCCACTGTGACCTTGGAGGCGGTGCCATCGGAGTGCCCTCCCTCCAGGCGGCCTGGCCTGACCCCGAGCCCCTCGGACTGGGTGCGGGGGCACCTCTGGCGCCCGGGACTCGGAGTCTGGCTCGGAGAGCACCCCTGTTTCCGCTCCTGCTGCGGAGAGACGGAGAGACGGCTGATCAGGCTCTATCCGGCGCCCTGCGCTTTCAGGGGTTCGCTCCTCGCAGAGCAGAGACGGGGGACCCCTCACTACAGCTCAGGCCTCTCTCTCCGTGGGCCGGGCGCAGCCCCAGCCTCTCCTCCCGGCCTGGCCCTGCGAGAAGAAGTCCCCCTGGGACAGAACGGCTGGGCCGCGGTGGCAGCTGAGCGCCTGCCCTGGGAGCCGCCTGCAGAGCCGCGGCCGGGAGGGCACAGAGGCCCCGCGTGGGAAAGGCCGAGCCCGGGAAGGTGTGGCCTCTGCCTCGCGGGACGGTTCCTGGCCGGACAGTCACGCGTCTCCCGTGGCCCAGAGAGGCGGGCGGGGAGGGGGGAGTGCCGTGTCCTCACCCCGCGGCACCCACAGGCCAGGCGGCTGCAGGGCATGCTGGGAGACAGCCGGGCCCCTACCCCGGGCCCACGGCGGGTGGGGTTCGAGGACACGGGGCGGGGGCTGGCTGTGGCGGGCACCACACGGACGTGTCCCGTGTCCGTGGTAACTGAGGGGTGGTTCGGGGCGGGGTTCCTCCATCACCCCGTGTCCCCCATGTGGGTCGCTCCGGCATCACTGTGTGCGTCCTGGGGGCCTTCCCCGCTCCCCGGGCGGGAGATGCTGTCACCCCCAGAGCGGGCGCCGTGACCCCTGAACCCGCAGAGGCCCGGGTGCCGATGGTGGGACTGGGGTCACAGACGGCGGGAGGTGGGGGGGCAGGGAGTCTCGGGGGGACGTGGAGCAGAGGAGGGGCCGGAGCGGGAGGAGGGGGGACACGCAGCGCTGGAGCCTCAGCCCAGCACGGAGAGCAGGACGGAGGACACGGTCTCCCTTCGCAGGGACGCCACGGCGACGGGCCCTTTAAGGGGCAGGAGCGGCGTGAACGGGGGAGGAGGGGGGCGGGTGGAGGAGAAGATTGAAGCAGGGAAGGAGGTAAGGGCTCCCCACCAGCTCGTTTCCATGGCAACTTGAGGCGGCCACGCTCCTCGGCTGTCCTGTCCCGGCACCTCCCCTCCCCCAGCCCCCGAGGACAGAGCGGGGAGGGAGCGGGCAGGGAGGGAGGGCTGCCCACGTGGTCCACGCGCCCGGGACCTGCCGCCTGCACCCCGGACAGCGTGCTGAATGGAGAAAAGATCCCACAGCCCCTCCTCCCACCCACCCCTTCCCCCTCCTCCCACACACCCCTCCCCCTCCTCCCACACACCCCCTCCCCCTCCTCCCACAAAGACCCCTCCTCCAGGTCTGGGAGAAGCAGCTGGGGCCTTCAGACAGGGGGGCGTGGCCTCGGGCTGGGTGACCCCCTGAGGGTGGACAGCGTTCTGCAGGGGGCTGTGAGGGGCGGGAACAGCCATCATTGGTCGTGGGGAGGGGACACGGTCGCCGTCCCTGCCACGCGCCTGTGGGTACGGCCTCGGCTGGGCGCCTCGGACAGGCTGGGGGGGGGGGTCGGGGGGACATCAGCCGGAGACACAGAGGGACCGGATGGGAGGGACAGGGCGTGGGGGCGGGCGTGGCCGTGGCCGAGGACGGGGGCTGCTCCGGGGAAGCGAGGCCTCGAATGCGACGGCTGAGGGTCGAAGGCGGGGAGGAGGCCCCGGCCTGGCTGGAGGTGAGCGTCCCCCCTGGGAACCAGGAGGTCAGGGTTCGACCCCCAGTCTGGGCCCAGGCCCAGGGGCGGGCTCCGTCCCCAGGGGGGTCGTGCAGGAGGCAGCCGGTCCCTGACTCTCCCTCGTTGTGGATGTTTCTCCCCCCAGCTCTCCTCTCCTCGCTGGCCTCAGTAAAGACCCACACTGTGCTGAGACCGGTGTGGCTCAGTGGATGGAGCGTGGGCCTGCAGACTGAAGGGTCCCAGGTTCGATTCCGGGCAAGGGCATGGACCTTGGTTGCAAGCACATCTCCAGTGGGGGTGGGCGTGCAGGAGGCGGCTGATGGATGTCTCTCCTGTTCCGGGTCCCGGGCCTGATCGGTGCTGCCGGCACCGGGAACGGATCCCCAGCCCGTGGTCACTCCGTGCAGGTTCTTCCGGCGCCCCTCAAAGGTCACCACCGGTCGCCCTGTCCTGGCACCTGGCACGGGGTGGGCGGCCGATGTCCCCGGGCATGCGGGGCTTCTTCCCACCGGAGGTCGGAGGTCGGAGGTCGGAGGTCAGAGGTCAGGCTGCAGCCGGCAGGGACTGGCCCTGGGGTTTGCACAGGCCCCGGACACCCCGGCTCTGCCTCGGAGAGAGCCCGGTGCTGAGGTCTGGACGTTCGCTCGTGTTTTCAGGAAGGTCCCGGCTGTTCTCTTCCCTGCGCGTCTGAGCACGCAGCGGCTCGCCATGGATGCACGCCGGCCCGCGCCCCGCCCGTGGTCGGCAGGAACCGGCGTGTCCTGTGTGTGGCGTGTGCTGTGCGT
This sequence comes from Lasiurus borealis, assembly GCA_004026805.1. Taxonomy (NCBI): domain Eukaryota; kingdom Metazoa; phylum Chordata; class Mammalia; order Chiroptera; family Vespertilionidae; genus Lasiurus; species Lasiurus borealis. The sequence continues at coordinate 5,352 of PVJN01046974.1, forward strand.
GGCGTGTCCGTTCCTCCACGGAAGTCACGTGGCCACTAACACACGTGGCTGTTCCTCCAGCTCCTGGGAGGGAACACGCCCGCTGTGGCGGTCGGAAACGCTAGAAATGGGCTCCTTTAAAAACAGGGTGAGGGTCCCCCACGCACGGCTGCGGGCATTGGGCGGGGGGGAGGAGGGTGCTGTGGGGGGTGGTGGGAGACACTGGGAGCACCCGCTCTGTTCCTTCGTGACCTTCGTGACCTTTGTGACCTTCGTGACACGGCAGCGAGGGCTGGTCACCGGTCACCGTCCACTGCGGCTCCAGGCCGGGGGCGGGGAGCGGGGGGAGGCTGATGGTGTCCCTCCGTCCGTCTGTCCGTCCGTCCGTCCGTCCGTCCGTGGGAGCATCTGCAGGTTCCCCGGCCCCGCCTCGCACGTTCGGAGCACCGCAGGCCCCAGGGACACAGCAGGAGCTGCCCGCTCCCCCCGCTCCCCGCTCCGGGTTCGGCCTCTCCGCGGCCGCTCGGGGGTGAGAGGTGAGGGGGCCATGGCGCCGGCAGGAGGAGGACGAGAGCCGGCGGTGCCCGTGCCGAGGGGAGAGGAGAGGAGAGGAGCCTCCGGGTTTGAACCGGGACCCGCAGGCGGCCGGGTTTCCTGATGCCGGAATCCGAGCCTGGGATCCCTGCGCCCGGGGGCAGGCGCCCCCAAACCGGAAAACCTCGCTCCCCGGGACTGGGCTCCCGGGACCCTGATGCGGCTCCCGGCGGCTCTGCGTGTGGGAGGAAGTCCGTCCTGAGTGGAGGCAGCCGCACATGCCAGTCCGGCGCTCCCCGAAGGCAGGCCACCCCCCACTCCAACCACCGGCACGCACACGCACACACACACACGTGTGGGCACATGCACACACACACACGTGTGGGCACATGCACACACTCACACGCACACATGCACACACACACACACACGCACACACACATGCACATACATGCACACATGGATCCGGGCTGCGTGAGCCTGCAGTGCCCTGTCCCCTGAGACGCGTTTGTCCGCCTGAAACAGAGCCAGCGAGAGCAGCCTCCGTGTCCGTGCAGGCTGGAGCGTGGCAGGCAGAGGGCGGGCCCAGCGTCCGCACGGCAAGCGGTCAGAGGCACCACCGTCTCCCGTGGCCTCCGTGCGGGGACCCGGTCCTGGGCCGTCAGACGTGTGGGTTCCTGCGCCTGCGGACAAGGCCTCTCTTTAAAAGCACAACGGCTGCCGAGACCCGTGCAGCTCAGTGGATAGAGCGTCGGCCTGCAAACTGAAGGGTCCCAGGTTCGATTCCGGTCAAGGGCATGTGTACCTTGGTGGCGGGCACATCCCCAGTGGGGGGTGTGCAGGAGGCGGCTGATCGATGTTTCTGACTCTCTATGCCTCTCCCTTCCTCTCTGTAAAAAATCAATAAAATAGCCGAGACCGGTGTGGCTCAGTGGATAGAGCGTCGGCCTGCAGACTGAAAGGTCCCAGGTTCGATTCTGGTCAAGGGCATGTACCTTGCTTGCGGGCACATCCCCAGTGGGGGGCGTGCAGGAGGCGGCTGATCGATGTCTCTCTCTCATCGATGTTTCTGACTTTCTATCCCTCTCCCTTCCTCTCTATAAAAAATCAATAAAATATATATATTTTTTAAAAAAGCACAACCACTGCCCCTGGGAAAGCACCCACAGCCCTCCCCTCCCCCGCTCCCGCCAGGCAGGGGGCAGAGGGCAGAGGCCACGCTGGCCAGGCGCTCCCTGGACGTGGAATTAACGAAATTTTCAGCAGCGCGTCCGTTCACCCCAGGGGGTGGGGGTTCGGCCTCGCAGGAAGCCAGGCCCCAAACACGCCGTTGGGAAGAGAGTCTCCGGTCGGGGAGCACGAGCCGGCAGAAAAATACCTAAAGCGGTGGCCGGCCCACGGCGGCTCGCGAGCCTGGGTTCGTCGCTCTGTGGACGGGTGAGTCGGCCGACCCCCGGGATCAGGGCTTCATCACACAGAACAGCAACGGCCCGTGATTATCGGAACCGAGAGCCTCGGCCAGCGGCCGGCCGACTCCTCCGTCCACAGAGCGGCAAACCGCGCGCAGCTGGAGAGCCGCCGTGGCCGGCCATTGGCCTGGTCTCAGAGGAGGACAGTGTGTGCCGCGGCCCATGCTTGTGTCTGTGTACGTGCACGCGTGTGTGTGTTCGTGGAGGTCTGTGCACACACGCACGCCGGCGGGAATGGAGAGCGCGGCAGACAGGCTGCGTGTCCCAGCACGGAGGCCACGCGAGATGGTGGCGCCTCCGACCACTTGTCATGCGGAGCCCTCTGCCTGTGACGCTCCAGCCCGCACGGACACGGAGGCTGCTCTCGCTGGCTGTTTCAGGCGGACAAACACGTCTCAGGGGACAGGGCACCGCAGGGCCACGCAGCGGCCACTGAGCAGGGTGTCCTGCAGGCCAGCGTCTCTTTCCCGACCCGGCGTTTCCCCCCCCCCCCCCGCGCCCCTGCATCTTGGGGGGCGGGAGGGATGGGAAGAGGAGGAACAGATCAGGACAAGCCCTCGGGGCAGAGCGGCCGGGAAGTGCGAGGAGGCGGCGCCAGCAGGAGGCGCTCTGAGGCATCTGCACCCACAGGCTCTTCCCGGAACGATGGGCGATTCCAGAAGGTCACATGACCCAGACCATGCCTCTGGGCTTAGTGGGGGGGGGGGGAAGGGGGGACCCGGGTTCAGTCAGGCGGCTCCCAGAGCCGTGTCCAGCCCGGACATCCCATCCAGGGTCACCTGGAACCGGTGTTTTCCGGCCTCGGTCTGGCTTGTTCGGTGAACGGCTGCACCGGCACACTTTTTTTTTTTTTAATATATATTTTATTGATTTTCCTCAGAGAGGGAGAGGGATAGAGTCAGAAACATCGATGAGAGAGACATCCATCAGCTGTCTCCTGCACGCCCCCCACTGGGGATGTGCCCACAACCAAGGTACATGTCCCTGACCGGAATCAAACCTGGGACCCCTCAGTCCGCAGGCCGACGCTCTAGCCACTGAGCCAAACCGGTTTTGGCTCAGCACACGTTTTCCTTCTGAAGACACAGAACCCGGTGGGTGGTTCTGTGAGCAGCAGGTGCTCCAAGGAGCCAGACGCCTGACACCCCACTGCCCGTCCCCCTGTTGCCCGCCACCTCACTGTCTGCCCCCCGGCTGCCCAAGCCGCTGCGGGTCCCTGTGCTCCTGCGTGGGTGCTGGCAGGCCTGGCACCCACTGAGACCTGGAACCTCCAGGCTCCCCCGAGCCCGTGGCCTCCGCAGCGTCCTCCCCGAGTGGGACAGACGGCTCCGTGGACAGAGCGTGGCCCGTGGTTCAGTCCCACTCAGGCCCAGGCCCGGGTGGGGGCTCCCTCCCCCCGTGTGGCCTGTGGGCGGCAGCCGGTCCTGGCTGCTCTCTCACCATTTTTCTCTCTTCCTCTCCCTCCCGGCCTGACACCCACAAACACACATTCCTAAACGGCCAACGGCTTGCGTGGTCTCGGTGTGCCGAGCCCGTGGGGGGAGACATGGCTCTCTGTGGCCACGGGGGCCGAGGACACGCCACTCCACGCCATCTCCACGCCACTCCACGCCGTCTCCCTCTCACCCTCCCTCCCTCCCTGACACCCACAAACACACATTCCTAAACGGCCAACGGCTTGCGTGGTCTCGGCGTGCCGGGCCCGTGGTGGGAGACGTGGCTCTCCGTGGCCACCGGGGCTGAGGACACGCCAGTCCACGCCACTCCACACTGTCTCCTCGCCCCAACGGGAGCGGAGCCTGCAGTGAGCGTGAGAGGGGTGTGCTTTGCGGACGGTGTTTCAAGGTGCAGAACACACGGGCGTCCACCTCCCCTCCCCGTACCCCACGTGACGCCCTCGCGCCGTGGCCGTGTGTGGCCGTGGCGCCGGAGCGCGGGCCGGGCTGGGGCTCCCTCCCCCTGTGGGGCCTGCGGGCAGCAGCCGGTCCCTGCTGCTCTTTCACCACCATGTTTCTCTGTCCCTCTCTCTCCCTCCCTGCCTGACACCCACAAACACACATTCCTAAACGGCCAACGGCTCGCGTGGTCTCTGCGTGTCGGGCCTGTCGGGGGAGATTTGGCTTTCGTGGCCACGGGGGCTGAGGACACGCCGCTCCACGCCACTGCACGCCAGTCCACGCCGTCTCCCCCGCCCTGACGGGAGCGGAGCCCGCGGTGAGGGTGGTGCTTTGCGGACGGCGCTTCAGGGCGCGGACACACGGGCATCCACCTCCCTCCCCGTCCCCCACGCGACGCCCTCGCCGTGGCCGAGCGTGGCCGTGCGTGGCCGTGGCGCCGGAGCGCGGGCTGGGCTGGGGGTCGCCCTCGGTGACCGCTCCCCGCCGCTTCCCGGCAATCAATCGCCGAATTCAAAGCCGCCCCACGCCTCTCCCGCCGCTCAAAGCCGCCGGTGATATGCTAATGTGCCCGCCGGGCGGTGGAAGGCGGCCGTGCACTTCCTGCTTCCTCCTCGCTTTCTTATGCAGCGGCCGCGCCCGGGCGGGGCCGGGGCCCATTCAGTCCGTCATTCAGTCAGTCATTCAGTCAATCAATCAATCACTCAGTCAATCATTCCGCCAATCGCGCCCCCATTTGCAAGTGCAGGATGCGGGCGCCCCAGGCGGCAGCTCAGCCAGGCCCGGCCCGGCCGCCCGGGGGTGCCCTTCCCTCCCTCCCTCCCCGCCCGCAGGCGCCTCCCCGCGTCCCGCAGGGAGGGCAGGGCAGGGCGGGTCCCTGAAGGGCGGCCGTCCTCTCTGCGGCTGAGGCAGCTCCCCCGTTTCCCGGCCCCGCGGTGGGCGGCCCGCCCCTCCCCTGGGTCTCGGTTCCCCTTCCTGCCCCCCCCCCGCCCCTCACTGACCTGCGACCCACGTGTGGCCGCTCCGGGCTCACGGGGAAACGCCGTGGAGAGTGGAAGGACGACCCCTGCCCCACCCCACTCCAGCGCCGAGCTGTGAACCCGGAGGTCACGGTTCCATTCCCAGTGGCCGGCGGGCTCGGTCCCCGGGGTGGCGGTGCAGGAGGCAGCCGAGCGGTGACTCTGGCTCTCTCCCTTCCTCCCCCTTCCTCTCTGAGATCAGTGATATGTTTCTGTGTTTCTTTTTATTTTTATTTTCATTAAAAAAAAAAAGATTGGCCCTGGCCACGTGGCCCGGGGGCCGGCGCGTTCCGTGGACACGCAAGCACATGGGGTCGGGGGTTCGATTCCAGTGTTGGGCTCAGTCCCCGGTGTTGGGGTGCAGGAGGCAGCCGATCGGTGACTCCGGCTCTGTCTCCCTCCCCCTTCCTCTCTGAGATCAGTGATATAGTTACGTATTTATTTTTATTTTTTAAAGAAAGGATTGGCCCTGCCCACGTGGCTCGGCGGCTGGCACATTCCGTGGACACGCAAGCACACGGGGTCGGGGGTTCGATTCCCAGTGGCGGGCTCGGTCCCCGGGGTGGGGGTGCAGGAGGCAGCTGGTCAGTGACTCCGGCTCTCCCTCCCCATCCCCCTTCCTCTCTGAGATCAGTGATATAGTTTTGTTTTTATTTTTATTTTTATTATTATTTTTTTAGAAAGAATTGGCCCTGGCCACGTGGCTCAGCGATGTGCACATTCCGTGGACACGCAAGGACACGGGGTCGGGGGTTCGATTCCAGTGGCGGGCTCGGTCCCCGGGGTGGGGGTGCAGGAGGCAGCCGAGCAGTGACTCTGACTCTCCCTTCCTCCCGCTTCCTCTCTGAGATCAATGATATGTTTCTGTGTTTCTTTTTATTTTTATTATTTTTTAAAGAAAGGATTGGCCCCGGCCACGTGGCTCGGTGGCCGGCGTGTTCCGTGGACACGCTAGCACACGGGGTCGGGGCTCGGTTGCCGGTGAGGGAGGAGGCCACAGCAGGCCCGGGAGCTGCTCCTGCCTCCCCCCGTACCCCCGCCGAGGGCTCCTCCGTGGCTTTGGGCGTGGATCCCTGTGAACCCCGTGTTGGTGACCGAGAGCCCACGGAGCAAGGAGGCTCCTGCCTGAGACCCTCCCCTCCCCCCACCCCCACCCCCCGGGCCAGGACCAGCACGGCCTCCCCCGCTGGGCCCCTCAGGAGGCCGCGGCCTCTCCCTCCGGTCCTGGGCCCACTGACCCCTGAGACACTGACCGCCCCCCCCAGCCTCACGCCCACGGAGCCCGGACACGCCGCCGGGAGCTCAGGCCTGAACACGCTGGCGAACACCGTTCCTCTCGTCTCAGGGCCGCGATGCCCTCCCCCCACCGTGAGCGTGGCTGTGAGCGTGGACCCCTGAGCATGGGCCGTGGGCAGGAGGTCGCCCTGGAGGTCCCCCCCACCGGACCCCTCGCCGGGAGAGGAGCGGTTTCTGGGGGCCACGCGGAGAGAAGGGGGCAGCGTGGAGGGGGAGCCCCCAGCTCGCGGGAGTCCCCCCGTTTGCCGTGGCAGACGTCGGCCATCTCCCCTTTCCGCGTGGGGATCACCGCAGGCACGACCTGGGGGACGGACCCAGGAGGGGGGCCCCGCACCCCAGGAGTCACCAGCGCAGCCTCAGCGGCCCACGCAGCGCCCAGAGGAGGGCCGGACGCCGGCTCAGGGTGGGCTCCGGAGGGAGTCGTCCTCCTCAAGAAGCCTGTCCTTCCTGCATTTTTTTTTAATATATTTTATTGATTTTTTACAGAGAGGAAGGGAGAGGGATAGAAAGTCAGAAACATCGATGAGAGAGAGACATCGATCAGCCGCCTCCTGCACGGCCCACTGGGGATGTGCCTGCAACCAAAGTACAAGCCCTTGACCGGAATCGAACCTGGGACCCTTCAGTCCGCAGGCCGACGCTCCATCCACTGAGCCACATGGTTCCGGCAAATAGTCAGCTTTTGCCACTCAGTAAGGCAGAGGCTGGGGGAGCAGCCGTTGGAGGGCGGGAGAGGAGGAAGATGGTGCCGTGTGCATGGAGGTGGCCACGTAGCTGCCTGCTCCTTCATTACGACCGCGCCCTCCGGTTTACCGCGCTCTCCTCCGCGGGAGACAGCAGGGACGCGGTGACTGCTGATCACCATGCCTTTCCCCAAACCTCTGCCACCCGGACCTTCCCTCAGAGCCCCACTTCCCGGACCCCCCATCCCACCGCGGTGTGCGGGGCCACGTGACTGACGCCAGCCAATGGCTTGCAGGGATGCCTGCTTGCCCTGGTCCCCAGGGATGCTTTGGGGAGGCCTGAGCCCAGGAGGGGGAGTGGGATACAGGCCCCAGGTGGTGGGCTAAGGACTCAAAGAGGAATTGATTGATGATTGATTGATTGATTGATGCTGAGGACATGGACAGTCTTCAACACGTGGTATTACTACCCTGTTTCCCCGAAAATAAGACAGTGTCTTCTATTGATGTTTGATCCCAAAGAGGCGTCAGGTCTTATGTTCAGGGGGTGTCTTATGTTTCCATGAAGAAGAAGACGGCGCACATGTATTGTTGAACAAAAAAAAGAAAGGAAATGGATGACGTGTCTACGGTCCGGTAGTCGTTGTCATCACCAACCAGCTCCCGGATGGGCCGCAGTGCAGCCGGAGCTGTTCGGGCCGGGCGAGGTCTCTTTACATCAGGAGGCAGACGCCTGACGGTCGCTTCGGGGCCTTATATTCCGGGGAGGCCTGATGTTCAGGGGAGGCCTGATGATTGGGGAGGTCTTATTTTCGGGAGGGGGAGGCCTTATATGACAGCGAGAGGCAGAACGGGAAGTAGGTCTTTTTTTCGGGGGACGTCTGACTTTCGGGGAGACGGGGCAGCTGGCTTGGGCCGGGGACACAGAACCGCCACAAAGAGGAAGGCGTTGAGGCTGGACGTGCAAGACCAGGTGGGGCAGGTAGGACGCCCTCTAAGGCGGGGGGAAGGGGGGAGAGTCTGACCGACAGACGTGCCTCCCTGGGGCAGGTGGTTTGCCGGCCATCTTTGGGGTTCCTGGGCCTGGAGACCCGTCACCCCGATCTCCGTCTCCACCTCCAGGGGCATCCTCCCCAGGGTGTGTCTGTGTCCCAATGCCGCCCCCCCCCCCGCCCCGTTTATAAGGAACCGGTCACACTGGACCAGGGTCCGCCCACCCCAGCTGCACCTCCTCTCTTTCCAAACAGGGTCTCCCGCTGACGTCACCAGGGGGTGATTTCAAGCTCCCCCGTCTCTCTGGGTTTCCCCAAGGAGGCTCTGCCGCTTTCCGGAAGATTCTCTGCTTCCATGTGTCTGTTTTCTACCTCTTTTTTTTTTATTTAATTTATTGATTTTTCCACAGAGAGGAAGGGAGAGGGATAGTGAGAAACACTGATGAGAGAGAAAGACATCGATCAGCTGCCTCCTGCACGCCTCCTACTGGGGATGTGCCCGCCACCAAGGCACATGCCCCCAACTGAATCGAACCCGGGACCTTCCAGTCCGCAGGCCGACGCGCTATCCACTGAGCAACACCGTCTTCGGCCGTTTTCTGCTTCTTCACGAGGGTCTGGATTTGCTCGGCGGCACCTCGGAGCCCTGGCCGCCCGGGCATCTATCGGCCACGGGACGGACGGTGCCAGGGCCCAGCGCCGCGTGAGCCGAGAGGGCGGGAGCTCGAGCTCAGGAAACCCCGCGAAGGCACGGAGGCTTCCCACGGGGAGCTGGGAGCCCATTAGCCGGCCCACTAATAGGCCGAGAAGAGGCACGGCCGGTAAATATTTTATCAGCATTTTTTGAAGGCTGCTAATGGAAAAACCAACTCTTTCCCGGGGAGCGGGAGGAGACGCACAGCCAGAGGCAGGCCGCCGCTCAGCGCTCGCGGTCTGCCGTTCCCGACGACGACGTTCTGTGGGATAATGAGAGAATCACGTGGGCGACGGCGAACACGGTCCCTTTTCTGCGGTCAGTCGCCCCGCGTCCTCTCCGTGTGTTTCCTCCGTGGTGTGTGTGCCACGCTAATCCTGTCTCCTTCCCCGCCAGTTTACAGCCATGTCAGCCGGTTGGCGTTTTTCCACCAGGGAAGTGAGTGGTTTTAAAATACCAACTACAACAACGCATTCAATGCAAGGAGTCATTACCTGGTACCTGTCGTCCTGGAGATGATTAGTCCTTTACAAACAAAAATAACCAACAGAGAGAGAGAGAGAGAGAGAGAAAGAGAGAGAGAGAGAGAGAGAGAACCCCCCACGCTCACAGAACCACCATCGATGATTGAAATAGAGCCGCCATCCAGCTCCGATGACCGGGAACAGAGACCGTGTTTCTCGGTGATTAATGCCATTTGCTGTCTTTATATAGTTGTTCGGAGTCTCCAAGAAGGGGACGGCGTGTCTGCGGAGACGGCGTGAGTCTGGAAGGTGGGCCTCGTCCCCCCAACACCACGCGGGTGAGGACGGGGTGCGCTCGGGTGGGAGTTGTCGGGGGGGGGGCAGCCGCTGGGAGAGCACATGTGACACATTAACCGTCAGCCGTGCTCGAGGAAGGGAGGAGAACCACCCGGGAGGGGGGGGGCTGCTGGGAGCCCCTCGACTTTGGGAGGCAAACCCAGCCTGCCGAGGGCTCCCCCACTTTCCCGTCCTCCGCGCGCGGGCAGCGACAGCATCCGCCCGCGTCCGGCGTCTCTTCCCCGCGGCTCCTCCCCGCGGCTCGGCCTCGGTCTGGCTCTCCCTCCGAGGCCTCCGCGGTTCCGGAACCTTCCCCGTCGCCCTCCAGAGGGGCGAGCCCACTGCTCCTTGGCCCGAGCCACACCTTCTGCCTCTCTCGACCCCCGGGCGGGGTGGTGTTTGAGGATAACGCCCAGGGAGCCACTGCCCGGCCCCCAGGCTGTGTGTGTGTGTTGGGGGGTTAGGGAGGGCGTGGGGAGAGGGGTGACCCCAACACCCTGGCGGAGGGGGGGGATGTGGCGGGGACCTGAGCGTGCGCCCTCCACGGGGCGCTTCCGGGGAAGGTGGGACTCAGAGCCCCGAGAGCCGGGCTCCCCGGATGGCAGAGCCACGGGCAGCTTCTGGCCCAAGTTAGTGGAGGAGGACAGTGCCCCGTCCGTCCACAGGACAGGACCCGCCGTCCGACCCCAGGCCTGGCCGTGGGGACCGGCCGTGGGGACGGGGCGAGGTGCTGGGTCTGTGAAATGGGGCCCGCTCTCCGGGGGTGGGGGGAGGGGGCCAGAGCCCCTGGGACAGACCTCATCCCATAACTAACACCGCAGCCTCCCTCCTGCCGGGGCCTGGACAGACGGAGGGAAGACAGGGGCCCCGGGAGCAGGGGGCCAAACCCCCGACCCCAGAGCGGTCACCCCGACGACCTCCGAACTCCGGGGAAGGCGAGGCAGAGGAAGCGGAGGGAGCGGAGTCTGGGGAATGGCATGGCCGGTTCCGTCCCTCGGGTGGTGGCCCCTGAACAGAACGGAAATGCTCCCTCTGCCCCCCCATGCCCTGCTGGAAGGGGACGTCCGGTTTTGGGGGGCAGAGCCCGGCCCCATGCGTCCCCTTATTCCAGCAGACGGCCCTGGTCTGTCCCCCCCCCCCCTGGCAGGGCCCGTGTTCTGTGTGATGTTCCGTGTTCTGTGTGATGTTCCGTGTTCTGTCTAATGTCCCGTGTTCTGTGTGATGCTCCGTGTTCTGTGTGATGTTCCGTGTTCTGTCTGATGTCCCGTGTTCTGTGTGATGCTCCGTGTTCTGTGTGATGTCCGTCAGACACTCTCCCGGGCACCTCAGGGTGTTTGTGAGGGACGGACCGTGGACGGGGGGCCGGGGGGGAAGCAGATTGCCCTCCGTGATGTGGGCGGGCCGCTTCCGATCAGGCGCAGACCTGAGGAAACACCAAGACCAACCCCCTACCCCCTCCACAGCTCCCCGCCCGCAGAGGGGGTCCTGCCAGCCGATGC
>PVJN01046975.1:0-16211 GCA_004026805.1 Lasiurus borealis
TTTTTACAGAGAGGAAGGGAGAGGGATAGAGAGATAGAAACACAGATGAGAGAGAAAAATTGACCAGCTGTCTCCTGCACACCCCCTACTGGAGATGTGCCTGCAACCAAGGTACATGCCCTTGACCTGAATTGTATCTGGGACCCTTGAGTTCACAGGCCAATGCTCTATCCATTGAGCCAAACCAGTTAGGGTGGATTTTGAACAAGTTTTGATAAGCAAAACAGTGACATCAGAAACAAATACTCTTAAAAATTTTAAATTTCTATTTGTGGTATGTATGAAAAGGGATTTTTAAGAGAAGAATTAAAATTTTGGAATATAATTCATCTATTTAGGAGTAAAGAATGTATTTCTTCCCAAAATACATAATATATTCCAAAAATGTAAAATATACTTAATGCAGGTGTTAAGTGTTGTATTAATAGTGAAGTATTCTAAACCATTAATATCTTAAAAGATCTCAATATTCTTAATATAATTTCAATTGCACTTACTATAGGCAAGCCATACTGTATGACCAGTTATTGGCAATCTCTTCACGTTTTACAATATGACACGTGATGCTCTTTCAAAATTTCATATTAACTTCTTTCAGAAGGAAATAAATACATATATTTTAAGGTGCAATAGTGGCATGGTAGGGCAGATCCCAAAGTAATGAATCAGTTCTTTTAAAACTTGCCTCTATTTCTCACCTATTGAGAGTGACAAAATCCTAAATTTGAAAGAGGTCTCCAGAGATACACATATTCTGCACCATAACTAGAACTGAGTCTCTTAAAGGAAATTGAAATACCATTAATAGGGGAAAATATCTTCTAAGAGTGTGTATCAATTCAACACTTCAGTTCCCAATCCTGCAATAAATGGAGATGGCTACATTTATCTCTGATCTTATTATTTAGGATCTTGTAATTCAAAGGAATACATGTACTTTTTCTATATTGGTTACGAAAGTAGTTTTTACAGAACTGCTTTGTAAGTTCTGAAATCTTATTACAACTAAGTAATAGTGTTGCAAGGTATGTTGGTTGGTAGGTAGGTAGGTCGGTAGGGAGATTTTAGGGGTTATCAGTGCCATACTTAATTCTGAAATAGGACATGTCTCTTGCCACTTGGGTGAGAAAGGAAAAATCATCAAACATTTCTATTTTTTTTCCCCACATAAGATTGACATTAAATATAGAATGTTAGAATATCTAGAAAATGATTTTAAGTATCTGTTAAAAGCATTACACTATTAGTCATTTTAATTGAGCGATTACATCTCTTAATAAAAGATCCAATTTTCTCCAAAATTTTATGTCTTGCTTTTTACATGAAATTGTATAGCAAATATAGTGTTGAAAAAAATTGAAAAATATTCTAAGAAAGTATGAATCTACATATAAATTTTATGGACAATAAAATAAAAGACAAAACTTAAAATGGGTTATATTTTAGAAAATAGTGCAAATAATATCCCCCTCCCTGGCCAAAATATGTAAAATTGTGATTCTTAGAGATTGTTCTTTTTTGTTTTAATCCATTGTTGACATTAAAAGAGTGATTTCATTTTGAGGATGTCACAATTATTTTACTGTTAATGATTATTAAGAACAAACATGTATAAATGTCCTACTTTTTAACCAATAAGAGAATTTTGTACATATATTTATAATTACATCAATTTCACTCAATTTGCCTTAGAATATGCTTTATTTATTGGGAGAGAAAAATATTGAGTTACTGCTCATATGTCATAAGAATTAAATAATAGATAGCTATTGTATCAATTTGTTTTTGCTATATTAATTTCAAAAGTCAGTACATCTATATATATATATATATATAAAAGGCTATTATGCTAAGTGTCCAGCCATCTGACTGGTTGCTATGGCACCCTGACCACCAGGAGACAGATGCTCAAAGCAGGAACTACCCTGATGCGCCCTGGCCATTTACAGAGAAACAGCACTGCAGACTTGGGGCCCACAAAGCAAACACTTGACTTCCTCCACCCCAAAGTGACTCTCCCAAATCACAGCTAATGGTGCTGAGACCCCATGGTACAAAAGGTGGCTCACAGCCCAGCCCACCCCGGAAACGGTGACTGTGGGTGCTGGGTAATGATGTCACATAGCAATGCCCAGCCTCCTCTGCCTAGCAGCTAGCCTCCTTGCAGTTTCTTCAACTCAGGAACACAACTTGCTTTATAGCCAGGTGGAAATATTTTACAGTTTAACCAAATGTCTGTGAAACATTTTCTCATACCTCATCTCATTTGATCCTCATAGAAGTCCTAGAGTAGATCGATAGGAGACTTGGTGGAATCCTATTTTCTTTTCATTAGCCCCCAAACAGAGATTTAGAAAGCTTAGAAACTTTACCTCACTGAAAAAAAGTAAGAAATGGCCTTGAAAATTACTTTAGGTTTTCTCACTGTGCAGAATATAGTCAAATACTGCTGCAATTAAATATTTTACCGTTTTTTTCTCCCTGCATGATCTACAATAATAATCTGCTTTGTGTTGATATTTACTGCTGCATTGTTTACAATTACCTGAAAGAGAAGTTGGGATGCTTCACTGGGTTGGAAAAAATTCAGCTATATCAGAAAGCAGGTCTAACTAAGCAAGTTTATTCTATACTAGAGTCTGGTGTGTGTGCACCAGTAGGGTCCCTCAACCTAGCCTGTAAGGATCAGGCCAAAACTGGCTCTTTGACTTCCCCTGAGGAGTCCCAGATTGCAAGAAGGTGTTTCTCAGGTGATGCACATGGAATCGGGCTTCCTCCTCTTTGCTTCCAGGTACATCACCCAAGAACCACAGCTGCCAAGTCACCACAGATTTGCAGCTCCTGTGTTGAGTGTCTGCCACCTGGTCATCAGTGTGCATCATAGCTACCAGTCAGAGCATCTGCCCCCTGGTGGTCATTGCAGGTTATAGCTACCAGCCAGTTGTCCAGTCCACCAGTTGGCTTAGTTATATATATATATATATATATATATATATATATATAATAAAAACATTATATGCTAATTAGACCAGGCAGCCAAATGACTTGTGGCAGTGGAGGCTGAGGCAGAAGTGAATGCCACAGCAGGTGGGGGCTGAGGCAGAGGCAGTTAGGGGTGGGCAGGCAGACAGGCAAGTAGTTAGGGGCAATCAGGTAGGCAGGAAGAGGTGGTTTGGAGCCATCAGGTAGGCAAACGAGCAGTTAAGGGCCATCAAGCAGGCAGGCAGAATGGTTAAGGGTGATCAGGCAGGCAGGTAAGCAGTTAGAGGCAATCAGGCAGGCAGGTGAGTGGTTAGATATGATGAGGCAGGCATGCAGAGTGGTTAGGCATGATCAAGCAGGCAGTCAGGCAAGTGATTAGGAGTCAATGGTCCCGGATTGTGAGAAGAATGTCCGATTGGGCCTAAACTGGCCATCAGAAATCCCCTGAGGGGTCCTGGATTGCAAGAGGGTGCAGTCTGGGCTAAGGAATACCCCTTCTGTGCGTTAATTTCATGAACAAGTCCTCTAGTAGATATATAAAAGGCTAAGTTGTCTTGTGCATGTGTGATACATATAAAGCTTTCACTGGCACTACTGGTATGTGTGTTTCAATCTGTCATTGTCAATCATGAATTTGGTTGACACTTCAATTGTAGAAATAGGGCAAAAAGGGATATTTAAATATTTCTTCTACTTCATTTCCTTTCAATGTGCACAAATTCATACACCAGGACACTAGTACAATAATAAACATGTTTTTCTTATGTGTCTTTAGCTATCAGTTGATGTTGACAGGATTTTGTTGAGCTTGGCTGGATTCACTCATTTATCTGTTCACTGTTTCTGCTACATTTTATCTTTCTCCAGGGATTAGTAAACTAGTATAGAAATATTCAGAGGTCAAGCTGATGAGCAGAAACATGGCAAGGTCCTTAAGCCTAGCCTTTGAATTAACCCACAGTCACTTCTGCCTCATTTACTGACCAAAGCAAAGTGACATAGCTGAGTTGTATTCAACTGCCTTTTTAGCTGGCAGAAATAGATAATCATATGGCAAAAGACATGATAGAGGGCAAAGTGAAAAATAATTGAAAAATTCTTCAAATGAGGAATGAAAGAACTGAACTGCAAGATTTAAAAATTGAAGCCATGAAAAGGATCAACTATCTTTTCTAAGTTATTGTGCAGATATGCAGAGAGTCTGAAATGAACATTAACTCTCTTAAAGATGAATCAGGAACAGTGTATTCAGTTGATACTATCATAATTACCTATAAGCATGACTTTACTGATAGTAGTGCTAGCCCTAGCTGGATTGCCTCAGTGGAAAAGAATGTCAGCCTATGGACTGGAGAGTCCCCAGTTTGATTCTTGTGAAGGGCATGTACCTCATTTGTAGGCTCAATCTCCATGAGGGAGGCAACCAATCCATGTGTTTCTCTCATATTGATGTTTCTCTCTCTGTCTCTTTGTCTCCTTTCCACTCTCTAAAAATCAATGGAAAAATATCCTCGGGTAAGGATTAACGACAACAACAAATAAGTGTGGCTAAGTAGTTACACATATAAGCATACTTAATATTTAAAATAAATCTAGGTAGTAGTATTCAATTTTAGAGATGGGCTAGAGGTAAAAGCATTGAAGGTCGCAAGAAGACCAAGAAAATTGCTCAAGGCTACTTATTAAAAATCAGAGCCAGAATTTCAACTTTGGTCTCTTGATTCTGAAGCCTATCATCTTTTACTCTCTATGTGTTGCAGCTTTTGATATGACAAGTGCTGGTGGGAAAGGAGACTGATAACAGCAACTATGGAAAACAGTATAGAAGTTCCTCAAAAAATTAAAAATGGAACTTTTATTTGACCCAGTGATCTAACTTCTAGGAATATATCCTAAGAAAACAAACACTAATCAGAAAGAAGGTATGCATCCCTATATTCATAGCAGCATTATTTATAATAGCTAAATCTGGAAACAGCCAAAGTGCACATCAGTAGATGAGTGGATAAAAAGTGGTGATAAATTTATACAATGGAACATTCTGCAGCTGTAAAAAAGAAGGATCTCTTACCTTTTGAGACCACATGGATGGACCTGGAGAGCATTATGCTAAGCAAAATAAGCCAGTTAGAGAAAGACAAATATCACATGATCTCACTTGATATGTGGAATCTAAGGAACAAAATAAATTGACTAACGGGACTGGACCACGGACATGAAACAGACTGACAGATCTCGGTGAGAAGGTCAGAAGAAGGGCAGGAAAGAAATTAACCAAAGAATGTATAAGCATATATACATAACCCTTGAGCACTAATAATAGGGGAAAGCCTATAGGGGGATGGGTGGAATGGGGCCAAAGGAGTAAATGAGGGACATCTATAATACTCTTAATAATAAAATAAATTTTAAAAAGATTATGCATAAAATACTAAGGGAAAAAAAACTTTAGAAAGTGGACTTCCCATATTAAATCACATATTTAACATATTCATTTAAATTTAGGGCATTTAATTATTTCTTGATAAGAGAATCACTACCTACTATATGATAAAGAACAGATTGAAATATTATCTATAAATTATGAAGGCCTTCCCGTGCACTGAGCTTTTCCTCACAGTAGACAATCCTTACAGTAGACTTAGCATATAAATCCGATTATTTTCCACATTTTAAGATTGATGAAACCAAGAATTACAACAAACCAAGATTTGTTGCCATAGTGGCATTCTGGATTTTTATTCTAAACTGCAGGAGAAACCATTGAAAG
Organism: Lasiurus borealis; assembly: GCA_004026805.1. Taxonomy (NCBI): domain Eukaryota; kingdom Metazoa; phylum Chordata; class Mammalia; order Chiroptera; family Vespertilionidae; genus Lasiurus; species Lasiurus borealis. The sequence goes on from PVJN01046975.1 coordinate 5,753, forward strand.
TTTGATTAGGGTAGTGACAGGATCTGTTTTAAGTTTTAAATATGTCATTTTGGTGAAGGATTGGTCCCTAGAGGGGACCAGGCTCCAGAGGGAGGCTGGGTAGCATTTGGACTGGCGGTAAGAGTCAGATTCAGAATGTATTTCAAAGCCAATTCTAGCAGGATTTGCTGATGGTTTGGATAAGGGTTATAAAAGAATTATAATTTAAGTATGTCACAAGATTTTTGCCTCAGCTTTTGGATAAATGGAGATTCTGAGAGGCTGAACACTGATGATGAGAAACTTTGAGGGAAAATGCAAGAGATTAGTTGTAGACACATTTATATTCAGATGAATATCCAGGAAAGCTGAACACTTTCTTAAATATTAGATACTCTGGTACACAAAGCGCTTAGCAAACAGAATCTGTTGGTTAATAAAACATATAAAAATGTTTGGCCACTGACGACTGAAAATTGTTTTCTCTATAAGACACTAATTCTACTATTATCTTTATTTTCAGTATTATGACAAAAATGGGGTAAAGACAATTATGACATAATGTATCTTTATGAAAAAAGTATAGGCAACTCATTCTCTCACTAGTAAAAATCCAAAAACCTTATAGTTTAAAACCTGAAATAAGAAGGATTGAAAGCTCATCTTACATTAGAGAAAAAGTTACCTAAACATGCACTTCTCAGATAATCTTTTGAGCAGAGGAGTGAGGTAAGAGATAATTATATTTGACTATGCCAGAAATAAAGTGAAATAACATGCCATTTTTTATTCTGCAGTGTGGGTGTTGCATTTCAGGGGGAAAAGAATTTCAGAATTTATTCATGAAATTTTGAAGTGCAAATACTTTAATCAAATTGTGAAAAATATTTTAAACTTTGTACAGTGCAGTCCTTCTCATGTATAATATAAAAAATAAGCCTTAAACTCAGTGTGCCCTGTGCCTTTACACATGAACTCTTCCCTGGAACTTATTTTAAAGAATTTGTAATTGATAGTTACAAGGATGTTGACCATAGCACTTCTTTAAGAAAAAAAAATGAAGTAATATTGGTCTTTGAAAATATTTTGTATTCATATTATAGATTGCTGTGGCTGCAATAAAATTGATTTTGTAAGAATGCATCTAATATATCATGGAATAACAAATGTTTAACATATAAATGATGAAAATATTAAAGGCAAGCTATTTGATTTTATAGAGATCTTTTTTTTTTTTTCTTAAGTAAGTATACAGCCCTAACTGGTTTGGCTCAGTGGATAGAGTGTCCACCCAGGTTCGATTCCAGTCAAGGGCATGTACCTTGGTCGCAGGCATATCCCTAGTAGGGGTGTGCAGGAGGAAGCTGATTGATGTTTCTCTCTCATTGATATTTCTAACTCTCTATCCCTCTCCCTTTCTCTCTGTGAAAAATCAATAAAATATATATTTAAAAATATAAAGTAAGTATACAGAGACTTCTCCAAGGATTTACTACTATGTCAACATGCCTTATGCAGTAGCTGAGCAAGCGAGTTTAGGGCAAATGGAATTTTTGTAGGGTTTTCTGTACATTCAAATACTTCTATATTATGCATTAATCTGATTTAAAAAAAAACAAAACAAAAAACATTGCCACTTGTGATAAGACATCATGGTGACAGAACATTAAACTTGATGTAAAAGATCCAGGTTTATCCCAGCTCTACAACTGTAATCAGTCTAACCTCGTTGTGAATAATGTGTCACATAAATCCATGAAGAAGTAAAACATACATGTGAACACTCCATTAAGAAATATTTATTTCTCTTTTCAGCCTTCCAACAATGCTTGAGATAGCTATTTATATCCACCTTTCCCAGATGAGGAAGCTAAATTTTATCAAGGTTAATGATGTGGTTCACTTCTGTATTTGAATTTAAATTAGTGTGACTTCAGAGACTTTGGGCTCCACTCAGCTGTTGGAAGAGGTAAAACAAAACAGTAGCTATATCATTATGGATGAACAGAATTAAAGGAGCAATAGAGGATGAGCATAGTTGAAGAGATTTAAAACAAGTTCGCTCTTGAAAGCTAAAGAGAATAAATAGGGAGTAAAAGATAGTAAAGTTAAATTGAAATACTAGAATAACCTCAGAGTGAGCTACTAACAAATTAATACATAACTGTGAAAAATAAAAATTCCGATGAATTTGGGTTGGACTCATTATAATAGTCAATTCATTTAGATTCCAATGAATATACTGCTAATGTCATACACTAGACTAAGAAAGACATTTCTTCCATAAATCTGTACTCCCCTCCCTATCTCTTATCTCAAAGACTTAGTCCAGGCTAATGTGAGAACTTGTACAATCTTCATTCAAGACAGTTCAGTCACTTTTTAACGTTTTGCCAAACAATGAAAATTTTTTCTTAAACTAAGCACTAAGAATATTTTGGAAAAATTATCTTAAAATATTAAATCTTTAATGAATCACATACATGAAAGCAATTTGCTGATAAGAATAAAATATGTGTGTATGATTTACAAAGATATACACTGTCCAATAAAAACCACAAGAAGCTAAATTTGAAAAAAAACAACATTATAATGAGTACATAATCCTTTCATGGCTCTGAGAAATGAATCTGAAAATTATATGTACTTTTTCTTTGCATTCACTTTTTTTATTTAAATTACTTATTGTTGAAAGTATTACATATGTATCCTTTTTCTACCATTGACCTCTCTCACGCCCCACCTCCCACCCACCCCTGCCTTCTCTCAGAGGCTTGATAGTCTGTTCCATGCTTCTATATCTCTGGATCTATTTTAGTTCATCAGTTTATATTATTCATTATATTACACAAATGAGTGAGATCATGTGATATTTAATCTCTGCACTCACGTCTAACTCCAGAAAGACCGCACCTCACATTCACTGATTAAAAGACATGCTTTAGTAAAACCTCTCCTGGGCAGAGCCTATGGAACAGGGTGAGTGATGCTCTGTAAATTAGCGATAGATGACTCATAAAGCTTTGGAAGGTTGAGTTCCTTTTCTTCATTTGAACTGTCATTGATGGAAAAAATAAGGCTAGAAAACATGTCAGAAATCTTTATCTCATGAGAGGTCCAGTACTTGCATCTCAGTCTCTGGCTTTAAAATGTTTAAAAATGTGAAAAAAAATGTATGCCTGTACTTCTAATCACTATATTTTCTGTTTAAAATTCATTGGGAAAAACAAAACCAATTTCTTTTTTTCCTCTCACAAAGTTGCCCAATCTTCATAATCTTTAAGATGTACTATAGGAAAAATACAATCTTGCTCTGATTCTGGGTAGGACAACAAAAATAACATTGGATTTTCTCCCTCTCTCTCTCTCTTCCCGCCCCCTCTCTCTTTCTCTCTCTTTCTCTCTCATGCCTATTTCTTTCCTTAGGTACATACCTTTTGCTTTCTTCCCCTAAGCTCCAAGGGCCCTTCATTTGCCTCTATGTTTCCTTAGTCTACTTAGTGTAAGTAGCCCAGTTGGATTCCCTGCTAAATGAAATATATAAATAAATTATAAAATAAAAATGAAGAAGGACAAGAAGGGAGAAAAAAAGAGCTCTTTCATTGGCTTGTTTGATTTTCTCTGCCTACTTTTGGAGAAGCATGTCTTTTTGCCCAAAATCTAACTGCATAGGAATTGGAAATAAACATTTCTGGTGCAATAGAAATTCTTATATTTGTCATTAAACTATTAATGTGTCAAGCATTCTACTAGAAATTGTGATTTTTAAAAATCAACACTTGAGTTAGCCAATAAAAAATGTAGATCATCTGATAAGGGAAACCATCCTATTTAATAAAAGAGTAATATGCAAATTGACCATCATTCCAACACACAAGATGACTGCCCCCATGTGGACACAAGACGGCCACCTCAAGATGGCCAGCAGGGGAGGGCAGTTAGGGGAAAACAGCTGGCAGAGGATCAGTTAGGCATCAATCAGGCTTGCAAGGGAGTAGTTATGGGGTGATCAGGCTGGCAGGCAGAAGTGGTTAGGGGCAGTCATGCAATTGTGAGCCAGCAGTCCTGGATTGTCAGAGGGATGTCCGACTACCCATTTAGGCCTGATCCTGGTAGGGGTCTCATATTGGAGAGGGTGAAGGCTGTGCTGAGGGACAACCCCTTTCCATACGTGAATTTTGTGCACCAGGCCTATAGTTCTAAATAAGAAAACATTATTTAAAGTTTTTTACAAAGCAACAGATTCTTTCAGTACCAGTTGGCATAAAGTGGAGAAGTTTTATGAGATTAAAGATACCTCTTCATACCTAGAATACCTTAGAGAAGAGAATGGCACATTAATCACAACATCAACTCTGTACCCAATATCTTCTTCTATTTCTTTGATATTTATTATCTGATATATATTTAATATATTGATTTTTTTTTTACATAGAGGAAGGGAGAGGGATAGAAAGACAGAAACATCCATGAGAGAGAGACATCGATCAGCCGTCTCCTGCATGCCCCCTACTGGAGGTGTGCCCACAAGCAAGGTACATGCCCCCGACCGGAATCGAACCTGGGACCTTTCAGTCCGCAGGCTGACGCTCTATCCACTGAGCCAAACCGGTTTCGGCTAGCATCTGATATTTATAGACAAAAAATCCATGCCATTTAATTCATATTCTCTCATTCTTATGATCTGAAATGTATTGAGCCTTCTAAGGAGTCCCAGTCACTCTATATTACGCACATGCATCTTAGGATTCATTTACATCTTCCTGCTTAGTACTTCCTGTGATAAAGTTTTGCAGCCTAAAATATGTCTTTCCCATTATAGACCAGCTCCATGTATAGTTTTAGTGAAGTGATATATAGCCTGTGTTTACTTCTTCAAATATACAGCTTCTGCTGGACTGTAATTCTCTTGACAGCAAAAGCCACAAATTAATTTTATATTCTCAAGATAATGTTTAAAATTAGAAAAAATATAGGGATAGGTTAGTACATCTAGAACTTTACATTTTACTGCTTCCTCATCTTTCCCCAACTCAAGCTGTATTGAATTATTCAATATATGTGGTTATGAGTTTATATCAAGGGTGAACTTTAGCAAGATTAAAACACTGCCGTTGCTTTCCTCAAGTTAATATATATGATAGGCAGCATATATTCCTGACAGTAAGGGATTACCCACAGCTGAGAGAAGGAGAGAAATTAGCCTATTTCAGATGGCACAGGGTGATGTTAGCCTATATTCCAGAAAGAAAAAATCCATACATAGTTTCTCAAACGATTTCTGCATCAAATAAATGTACAGAAAATAGATGAAACCTAGATGACTTAAAAGGGTGCTATGCACAGGGATATTGACAGCCTCAGGGCTATTTTGCAAGTGAAAGATTGACTGGGGACCATATTAAAACTCCAACATTCCCCTCTGCCATTTCTCAGCAATGTATACAATTGTGGCAAAACTCTAAAAAGAGATAGGAATGTCCAGAAAACACTTAGTTATCTGTTGTGATTTTAAAAATGTTACGCTGCTTGGCCAGAAAAATCACAAGTCAGAGGTACTCATTTTGAATGATAGACAAATAAAAGTTTCCATTTGTTCACAAGTGATTTTGTGAATTGAGTATTAAGCCCACTGCACTTTTTTGGAGACTGGTTCAGAGAGGGCACACAAAAAAAATGCTACTAGTGAAGTTCTATGTATAAAAAGGGTGATGGTAGACTGTTCCAGAATAAAGCAGTAAAATTTGCATCTTCCAAACTCTAAACCAAAGAATCAATGCCAACCAGTACAACTTAATGTTTGTTTGTTTTTTGGTCTATCACCTTGTTTGGCTGTTTTCATTGCATACTGATTGTATAACACTCTGGTGACCTTTTTTCTTTGCTCTTTCAAAAACTGTGCCCACACTACCTACCCTGTATTCAGTCAGTGAGGCTTCAGATTGCTAATTCATCCGCCATCGGCCTACTGGAAATGGAAATCCTCCCACACTTGTTATCATCTTCTTGCTGAAAATCCACCATTTAAGACACCTCAAATTCTTATTTTAGAATGTACCAAGTTGATGCTCTCTGGTTTGTGTGAGTAGAGAAAGCAAAACCATAGCTTTTTAAAGAGACTGAAGAGTTTAAAAGGAGACTAAACTAAGCCAGATTGAATACAATAAATGTAAAATGAATTAAATATAGTAGAGCAAGTCAGTTCTCAACCTTTTAAAAATTAGGCTAGGGTTAGTAGAGGGAAAAGGGATGGGGAGAGGTGGACGAGGGTAAAGAAGGGATAAATGCTGATGGAAGGAGACTTGACTTTGGGTGGTGAACACTCAATATAACATACAGATGATGTATACCCAAAACCTGTATAAATGTATTAACCAATGTCACCCCAATAAAGTCAATATTTTTTAAAAAAATTAAAAATTAGAGCAGCACTTTTAAGTGAATATAATAAAAAACCTGATGTAATATTTTCTTTGTGCAGGCTTTAATATTGAAATTATTTTAATATTAAATAGAATTATAAAATATGGCTAACAAATGGAAGCTGGCATTTCTGTAACATTGAGAATTCTCATTTATAATTTTTGTTTGTGACAAACATGAGCTAGATCCCAAAAGAGCAATAGTCTATTAATCAGTTAAATATCCTATATCCTCTCAGTTCCCAGTACCTACTTCTCACAGGACTTAATACAATTTTAATTATGTTATTGAATGTATAATTTGACCCTTAATATCTTTCCCCAACAAAAATAAGTGTTCAAGAACACTGCTATATCTCTCATATCTAGCAACTTCTTGGTAAATAATTTTTATTGATTATTTTTATTTTAGTTTTTATTTTTATTTTTGGTTAATCTTCACCCAAGGATACTTTTCCATTGACTTTTTTAATTTTTAATTAATTTATTTTTTAATTGTTTTTTTAAATTATTTTATTGATTTTTTACAGAGAGGAAGGGAGAGAGATAGAGAGTTAGGAACATCAATGAGAGAGAAACATTGATCAGCTGCCTCCTGCACACTTTCTACTGGGGATGAGCCTGCAACCAAGGTACATGCCCTCTATCCCCGCTGAGCCAAACCAGTTTTGGCCCCATTGATTTTTTTTTTTTTTTTAAATCCTTACCTGAGGATATTTTTCCTTTTTTCTTTTTTTTAGAAAGAGTGGAAGAAAGAGGGGAAAGACAGAGAAATATTGATGTAAGAGAAACACATTGATTGGTTGATTGCCTCCTGCATGGGCGCTGACCTGGGCCAAGGATGGTTGAGCCTCTAATCTATGTACATGCCCTTGGCCAGAATTATACCCGGTACTCTTCAGTATGAGCCACACTCTATCCACTGAGCCAAACCCGCTAGGGCTGGGTAAATAATTTTTGAATGAATGATACTGAGACTCCAGGAAGTTAAATCATTTTCCCAAAGAATAAAACTAGCGTGACAGAGTCAGGATGAAGTGCTCATTTTTATTTGTTTTTGTTTATTTTCCTCTCAACAAACACTGCTTTTTATTACCTGGAGGAAGGAAATGCAGTAATTGATGTTAAATTCACCTGCTGGCTCGATAAAGCAGGTAGGTTTATTTACTTTCATTTTTTTGTTAACCTTCACCATAAAATATTTTTTCCATGGATCTTTAGAGAGAATGGAAGGGAAGGAAAGAGAGAGAGGAAGACAGAGAAACAGAGACATCGATTGGTTACCTCACACACACACCCGGCCAGAGTCAGGAATCAAAGCCACCCCTGCCCTGGGGGTGCAGGACAACACTCTAACCATTGGGAACACTGGCCAGGGCAGCAGGTAGGTTTATTTTTTTCACAGTGAGTGGCGAGTTCAATGCAGGCAGATGAAGCCTTTCCAACAAATAAACAAACTTCTAATCTGGCTTTGGTTCCATTCCCTCCGTGTATGCTATTTATTTATTTCAAATAAATGAACTGATTTCCCTCATCACGGAGGCCGGGAGAGTTCTAAGGACTTAATCTCAGTGGAAAGCAATTATTTCGAACTTGCAGACGGGTCTTACTGCTCAAAGTCAATCATTAAAAAGCACATTAGACATGTTTTACTTGAAATTTTCCCTGTATTTTTTTCTTTCTTTCTGAACCCCATCCTTCTTAATTCCAAAACATAAAGAAATAGAATAAAAAGAAAAGGTTTAGTAAAGCATGGGATGTGAGATGTGATAAAAAACAAATGTGAACAAAGTATATATGTACTATATAATCTTTATGTTAAATGGAAATACTAGTATATGTGTTCAATTCAACTGAAGAATGTATTAGATATTCTATTTCTCAAAAAATACCAAGTTTCCTAAAATGTTACATTAAAGCCTGATATATTATATAAAAAAACTTAGTGACCTAGACATAGTTATTTTACTTTGACTTTCTTACTCAGACAAGTCAAAATGTTCTTTATTGATTAAGGGATTACATAGGTGTCCTTATCCCCCCACTGTCTCCCCCCATTCATGCCCTCACGCCCTGGTGTCTGTGTCCATTGGTTATGCTTACATACATGCATGCATATAAGTCCTGCGGTTGAGATCAACCAAAGGCAAGTGAAATTTTAATACAAACTTATATATCATTAAAATGATATACAATGACCTTCCATCATAACATATGTGCATATTTTACTTATGGAAAATTCTTCTTTGTGTGCACATAAGAATGTGGTAACATGATTTGCACGAACTTGGCTATATCCTGATTAGTTCTTTACTCTTTCCGATAGTTATGGTATTTTCGATCTGAAAAGTTTCCATTTGATGTCATTTTCATCTGTCTCTGTGCTCTGTACTTCTTAGCTCACTTAATAAAGGTTGAGCCACTGTGATATTCCTAAGTGGTTACTCAGAGCTGAGCAGAGCATGGCATTACCGCACACTGTGCTGTCGAGCATAGAATTCTTCAATTATTTTGACATCTTTTCTTTGTCATTGTTTGTTTGTTTTAAATGAGTGATCACAGAAAGTCATCATAGGTTGTTATTTGGATGGTTCTGGTGTGCTGACTCCTAAACAATCTTCTGTGTGTGACTCGATAATGGGGTGCATTTTGCATTCTCTCTAGGCTCTAGAGGGCAAGATTTGAATATAGAGGGCAACTGAAGATAAACAAAGAAATAAAACGGCTCTGAATGTTAATGTAAAGTAATCATTCCGTTTCAAGAGAGTTGACCTTGGTAATTATGTGGTTTGAATATGTTCCAGTTAGGAAAATGCTTATTTTTTCTCCTTGCATTTTAGCCAGTTCTAAGAGAAATAATAATTTCTGTGTGTGTGTCTGTGTGTGTGTGTGTATGTGAGACTGTGGGTGAGTGTGCATGATTTTGCACATGTATGTGTGATGTATGCTACAGTTACCTGTGGACAAGTGGGTGGATATGGACCTGTATCTGGTCAGGAGAGCTCCAGATGGTCTCCACTCAGAGTGCCTGCCTGCTCCATTGACCTTTCTGCTGCTGCTTTCTGGTTGCTACTTGAGAAATGTAGATTCTGACTTTGAGAAATTTACTTCTGGAAATAGGGCATGGGTCTTAGGATGGGAACACATTCTGTAAGCATCTTGAGTTTGGTTTGAAACACACATATTCTTGGATATAAGAGTGAAACTTTGGATAGATATACAAGTTTTATTAAAATATTAGAGGACTTGTGCATGAAATTCATGCACAGGGATGTGTGTCCTTCAGCCCAGCATACACCCTCTCCAATATGGGACCCCTCAAGGAATGTCCAACTGCCTGTGTAGGCCTGATCATACCAGGTAGAATCGGGCCTACACGGTCAGTCAGACATCCCTCTCACAATCCAGGACTGCTGGCTCCCAACTGCTCACCTGCCGGCCTTCCTGACTTCCCATAACTGCTTCTTCCTGCCAGCCAGATCACCCTGTAACCACACCCCTACCAGCCTGATTGATGCCTAACTGCTCCCCTGCCAGCCTGATTGCCCCTAACTGCCCTTCCCTGTAGGCCTGGTCACCCCTAACTGCCCTTCCCCATAGGCCTGGTCACCCCTAACTGCCCTTCCCCATAGGCCTGGTCTCCCACAACTGCTCTTCCCTGCAGGCCTGAGTCCCCCCTAATTGCACTTCCCTGCAGGCCTGGTTCCTTCCAATTTCCCTCCCCTACTGACCTGATTGACCATAACTGCCCTCCCTTGAAGATCTGGTCTCTTCCAACTGCCCTCTCCTGCTGGCCATCTTGTGGTGGCCATCTTGTGTCCACATGGAGGCAACCATCTTGTGTGTTGGAGTGATATACAATTTGCATACTATTCTTTGATTAGATAGGATAGAGGCCTGGTACATGGGTGGGGGCCAGTTGGTTTGCCCTGAAGGGTGTCCCAGATCAGGGTGGGGATTCCCTTGGGGTGTAGGCGGCCTGGGTGAGGGTTCTGTGGTGGTTCACAGGCTAGCCACACCCCCAGCAACCCAGGCAGAGACCCTGATATCTGGGATTT
>PVJN01046976.1:0-16211 GCA_004026805.1 Lasiurus borealis
ATGCTAAAAAGATTAGCATTGCTGTTATCCTAAGTTCATTGTTGTGGTCTCCTGGTCTCTATAACCTTGGATAGCCTTTCTACCAGTCATGCTGACCTTGCTACAGACAAGCCAGGCTTCTGGAAATATCACCACTAAGGATCTATAGATACTCAGGACTCAGTGCTCTGAGGCAATGGTTGAAGCCACGGTGGTGCCAGGACCTGCAAAGAAGCTGGCCCCACAAGGATGTCACCTACACCCATGCTGGAAAGAAAGATGGATCCAAACACTCTTTATGCCACCATCTCTCTTGATTTTTGTATTTTTGTTGTTGGTGGTGGTGAGAGAGGCAGGCCTCTTGCTGGTCAAGTCCCAGAGGCCTTAGGGGGCTTTCCCAGGTAGTGACCAGTGTGCTTCCCTTTCCTTGGCTCAGCACAAGCCTGTTTCTGATTCCTGGGTATGGCTCCTCCACACCTGCTTCGGGCTGCAGCTGCTGCTGTTTGATTTGGCATTACACAACATTACCGTCGGTGGTTCATCATTACATAATATGTTATTTATATTCACAAAAACTTAATGCCACATTTTTGTTCTTTTGAATAGAATACATATTTCTTGGGGCTCAACAGAGGCTTGGAAACCTCTGATCTCTCCAGCAGGTTCAGATGGAGAGAAGGAACCAGTGATAATTCTGCTTTACTTTCAAGTGTACATGTGCATTGATGGAGTCAGACTTCATCATAAACCTCTTCAAAGATGAGTGATGCCGAGAACTTGAAAAAAGTCTGCAAATCCGGAATATATTTGGTAGTGGCCATGTGTATAGGACATGTTATGTGTATGAGGAATAAGCTACATGAAAACATTCTTTGCTCCTTTCTTTGGGCCTGATAGCCCTCAGGAAATGATTGTCCTGATTGTCCGGCAGCCTTTGTAGTAGGAAAAATATCCTTCTTTAGGCTTGCCTCTAATGTTGTAAGACACACTTCATCAACATATCCTTAATTAGGAGCCCCCAAAGAGCTGATCTTGAGTTTTCTGGGACAACGTGAAAAAGTAAAGCTTCCTGCTTCCACATGCCTCTCATTTTTGACAAAGTCTTTTTATAGCCCAGTGGTCAGCAAACTGCGGCTCTCGGCCACTGCCTTAGGGAAAAACACCTAAAAAACATTTTAATAATGTACTAATGTCTTTAACCTGAAGTCACAATTTCTGGGTAAGGGTAATGTCTTACGCAGTGGTCGGCAAACTCATTAGTCAACAGAGTGGCAAACTGTGGCTCACGAGCCACAGTTTGCCGACCACTGTTATAGCCTGTTACTAATGAAGGCCCTGAACAGTATTTAGATCCTGCTTCTAATTGGTCTCACTCTAGGATACGTGTAGGGCAGACAGGATAAGAGCATCATATAGATGAGTGAGGAGACAGTTAAGTGTTCGCATCATCAGCAATGAGTTTCTGTGAAGAGAAGGGAGCAAAAGCCAATGTAGAGTGGAAGGGAGGTATCAGGGAGCCTCATTTCAGGATTTCCTTTTCAGGGCAGGATGATGACATTTGTATGCTCCACATGTTCCTGGGTTGCTCTGGGCACCAAGTGTATGAAGCAGTGGTCAGATGTTTGATCAAGTTTGGAAGGTGTGATTCTACCGTTGCCAGCCCAGTTTTCGGTTTGAATTGTAATTAGAAGTAGAAGTGGAGCTGAGGTCCAGCATCCTGTCCTGAAGCATAAAAACCCCAAGGGCTGGTTGGAGGTGCTCCTCCCCCAGGACTGCCGTGTGTGAGCAGATCTGCCCCAGCCGTTTTGTGTCTACTGGTAGGTTTCCTTTTTAACCAAGCCATCTACTCTCTTCCACATCATTTCCTTGTAGACAGAATGGCTAGTTATTAGGAATAAATTAGCTCACATTTCAACCAAAGGTAAAGACCTTTTGACACTAAAAATAGTTTCCAGAATGTCATTATGTGCTAGACAGTGGGCTAGAAGCTTTACATATATTCTCTCCAATCCCCACAATGACTGCAAAACCCAGAGCAAGTTCTCTGCTTTCACGGGTGAGAAGGCAAAGGTTCAGATATGCCACCAAATATGGCCAGTGTCAGAGGGTAATTCATTAAAGAAACAGGATCTCAATCCAGGTTTGAAGGCCAAACTTGCCATCATCCTACTGCTGGACTCTTCTGTGCCTCTTGTTAGCTTCATGCCATGAGTTTACCAGCTGGACCAGAGACCTCAAACATCTCTCCCAACATTTTGAATTATAAAAGCATCCTTGATAATATGTTAACAATGACTAAAACAAAGAAATAAGCAAATAAACAAATATCATGCTAAGTTTGGGATTTTAGGCTAAAGATAGTGGGCTTGCTACCCACAAGAAATAGGATCTGGGGACGTGGGGTACAGGGCAGAGAAAGGGAACTTAGAAAACAGATGGGTTGGGCCAGGAAAACTTTAGTTCTCCCTTTGCGGTGATATAATCAAAATGCACTTTTTTTTTTTTATGCCTGAATTGAATAGACTTCAGGCACGCTTGTGTATTAAGACTTCAGGCCACACTAGCTTACATAGCTTGAAGTCTGTAGGACACACAGAAAATAGAGAGGAAGCATTAAATCAACATAGGACACAGACGTGACCTGCTGGTATCTGGTACAGATCAAAAGCGAGTGTGCCTGACTGTGATGGGCTTGAGTCAAGTGCCCAGCTGGGGAGGAGAGCGCAGCGAGGGAACATGCTGCTAGAGCACACTCGGAGTCCTCATGGCACCACCCCAATCTGGGCTGCTGCCCACATACCTGAGTGGACTAGTCAATAGAGAAAGTGACCAGCCCACTGGCATGGCCACATTCTTGGATTCTTGGTGGATTTGCTGGAATTAGTGGCATTTTCCATCATTGGGATTATTTACCTGACATCAAAAATGATTCTCAAGTGTTTCCTGAAGGTTGTTGTGGAAACGAATTTCTGATCCTGCCTCAGTGCACGGCCCTACACTCAGAACTCCACCTGTGTTGCTGTGGGGGCAGACCTGTGCCAGATCTCCCTCTCCCCTCAGCGTTGCAGGCAGATGTGGCCCGACAGCTGGGGATCATTAGCAACAATCAAGGAGCAGCATTAAAAGGCAGAGGGCTGAGTGTCTTGTTCTTTCGCTGGCCTGCCTGAGGAAGCCATCTGGACAGAGGAAATTTGCCTTCAACCTTGGCAAGAGAACTTTGTTCTGTTTGAACTTTGTTTAAAGCCTCAGAGTGGGTGATCGTTTTGTTTAAACTTTCCTTAAAACAAAGAGTGGGAGATCCCCCACAATTAACAACAGGAACCTTCTTCCCCTCTGAACAGATTTGGTAGGAAAAAAACACAAGGACTGTTCTGATCCCCATTAACGTGGCTCAGTGAGCAGGATGGAAGGGAAGACACAGGGGAGTGGGAACCTGTGGTCTCAGGAGAGTTGAGGGAATAAAGATGTAATCACACTATGAGTCCTCTTTGAAGGGACCTTCTCCCATTTTAGGACTTTCCACAGTGATTGCTGAGAGCTTCGCCTATGACTACCATGCAGCAGCAATTTAATTTTCAGCCAGATTTCCTCCATTCACTATTCATTTTGGCCCAGGAATTGACTCAACATTCACAAATACATAATGGGATTTGTGGCTCTGTCTTAAAGTGATTCAACAGGGAAATGCATCCTCTTCGTTGTGAGGCAGAAGTAGGAATGTGGCTGCTTTTCTTCTAGCCCTGACTGTTTACTTCATGCAGTTCCTATATTGGGCTTCGGCCAAATTCAGGGGGGATAGTAATGAGGTCAAAAGTTTTCTCTTTGGATCTAAAGGTTACTGGTACACCTGTGTCTATGTTGATATTATCTCAAGCACATGTTTATGCATGGGGATATGTATGTATTGAGCACCCCAAAGAAAGCTTACTTGGTGTGCAGGCCTGTGGCAACAGTGCAACAGTGCGTGGACTCCCTTTCCATCTCTGCTGTCTTCTTGTTTTCTGATTGTAAGTAGAAGTTGAGGCAAATTCAACCTGGTCTGTTGGGCAGTGGCTATGGCTGCCTTCCCAGCACATACCCCACTCCCTGCCTAGACCATTTTCTCTCTGTGTCTCTTGCTGCCCTGTGATCCTTGCCCTGATTAGCATCTCTTCCTCAGATGCTTCTCTGGTTCCCTGGGCTGGTTTCTTAGCCCTGCAATGGCACTGCATTCCCTCTGTGCTGCCATTGCTAGTTTGTTAGCTTCTTTGATTGGGCCATATACCTTATGGGGATGAGGCATTCATTGTGTCTATTGTTGAATCACTTGTGCCTACATGCATGTGGTAGGTATGATTCAATAAATACTTTTTGAATCAAAGAACAAAATGAGAAGCAAATGAGTGGATAAAAGAAAGGAACAAACAAGCTATTCCCTCATTCAAAGCTAAGAGGTGAGGTTAGGGAATCCCAGTGGAAGGGGTTGCTGCCTCCCCACCGGCCTGATATACCTGCTAATCTTGTACAAAACTTCCACAAACATTTAAAACCAGTCACCAGATTGCTTCCTTATGAGTTAAATGCTTAAGGGTCAGGGAAGTGGTATAAATGTTCTGAGGCTAGTGTGTGATGATTGTAAACCTTTCCTCCAGTGGAAGAGGGGCTGTGAATAGGTGGGGCCTCTGGAAGCCACAGGGACCCACAGCCGGAAGACCCACATGTCTCTGCCCTAGTAGCTCTTTTTCTGGAGAGAGTAAGCTTGCCTTTTGCTTTCTGTTCCTCTGTCAACACATCCTGCACACCGGGAGTTAGGTGTGTGGGCGTTGTTTCACCAGGTGGTACAGACCCTGGGAAGCTTTGTAGGGATAGAGTTTGGGGTTCCCTACTCCCATCCTTAAACTTGATTTCACCCCTAATTCTACCTTAGGACTCAGATTTATAATCAGGTAGATTCCTAATTGCGCACATTATCAATTAAGTAAAAAGTAATTAGTCCTTGCTAAAATAATCTTGTGTATTGATCATCCCATTTTATAGGGGATTAAAACTTAATTCCAAATGTATGATTATTTTTCAGTTAAGAACAGCTAAACATAATTGGTTAACTAAAAAATAAGACAAGTATGATTCTGTATGTATGTTGCATATTAGAAAAAAATACTTATAAGTAAAATATTCATATGCTATGCATCAATAATTAGATGTCTGAAAGTTTATATTAAGGAAATAGTTTAAAATGTTAATAGAAACTTATGCATAAAGGTGTTCAATGCAGCATTGCTTGTAGAGCATAGAACCTGGAGACAGCCTTGGTGTCTAACTTTAAGAGGACAGAAAAATAAATAATAGCAGAGCCTACTAATGTGGTAAAGAAATGAAGCTATAAAAATGACCTTCCTGGGTGATTTTTAATGACTGTTAGTGCTGATGGTATAACAATAAGTACAGAGAGTAGTATACAGAGGCATGTGCATGGTGTCAGCTACTCAGGTCATCATGCAAAAATGAGGGAAAACACACTAAAATATGGCCAGTGATTGTCAGGTCACCAGGTTATAAGTTCTTAGCTTCTTTATCACATTCTGCAAAATTTATCTGATGACCCAGCATTACTTTTTTTTAGGACACAAAGTTTTCTTTAATTATTTTTTTTAGGGGAAGGAACACCTCACTTGTACTCTATTAAGAGAAATATTTTTATCAGCACAGAAGTCTTTTTTTTTTTGTCACTAATCATGCCATGAATTCATAGGGAATGGATTCCAGCAGCTCAGGCTCCTTCCCATTGGGTCTACAAAGTGTGCTTCTCTGGATGGAGCAAGCGGGCACTTCAGCTGAATATAGGTACCTTTCTCTTTGGCTTCCTTCTTTTTCGGGTCATTTTCCTTCACACATTTCAGGAAGCTATCTCGGCTTTGGAGTGCTTATATGCACAATACCTACATTCATTCTTTTAGCAAGGATCTTGCCCTTAGCTTATGTGTTCACAACAACACCCCTGTATGCTGGTGACATTATAGACTCTTCCAGTTTTGCTAAGGTGACATTTGTGGGCCATTCCTTTGGACAGTGTCCATTCCCTTGATGTCCACAAAATCACCTTTCTGGTAGATTCACATGTATGTGGCCAAACAGAACCACTCTGTGTTTTCTAAAAGGCCTAGAGAACATATAGCGGGTATCTCTCCTCTTTCCCTTTGTGTTAGTCATTTTGGCCAATTACTGGAAGATGACAGTTCCAGCCAAAAGGACACCATTACTTTTTTTTTTTAGTGATCAATTTTATCATAAGAAATAAATTATTATAAAACATCATAACAGATACTGTGCCTTTTAGTTGGTTATAGGCTAGGCCGTTGCTCTTTGTCAAGGGTCATGACTTCTTTTCAAAGCTGCCAGAGGCACCAAAACTACCAACAAGACTTTGTAGACATACAACACAAGACTTGCTCCTCAGAGGGAGGGTGTTATCATATAATCCTCACTGGAAGTTTCTGAGTGAATTGTGCACTGGAAGTTTCTGAGTGAATTGTGCTCTCTGAACAAGTTTCCTTAGGATCAATAGTTAATCAGAGTTAACTACTCAGTTACTAAGCATGAAAGTAATTGAGTGGGTTGGTAGTTAACAGAACACCTTGTAGAGAGCCTGCAGTCTATATCCTTGAGAGTTTATTTCATAGTTTACATCACAATCCCACAGGATGGAAATAAAGTGATTAGTGTGTTGCTTTAGCTATTTGGGTACATTAAGTGCCACAGACCTTGGTTATTATGGCCCATTCTGAGATTTCTGTTTTTTTCTTACAAACATCACTTGTGCAGGCAGTAGCCAGACAATATTAAATTAGTGGCGGCCTTCTTTAGGATGCTGCAGCTGTATAATTAAAGGTCTAGGTCCCAGCGCCTTTAGTTTGATGTAATATTCCTTTTCCTCTGAAGAGGCTAGTCAAACAGAAACTTCAGGTCATGTGTGGACAGGACTGTGGCCTCTGCAGCCCCTTCTACTTGCATTTCAAAATTGCCCATGATGTGCCACAATAGGGACTTTTTTATTAAAGGGGAAGATTGCTGTATAGAAGGAAAAAGAACTCTGTTAGGGTTGAGTCATAATATTCTTGACTGCTCCTGTCTAGGTTGAATCCTGTTTATTTACTCCTTTATTTTTATTTGCTTTTTGAATTTTGGAAAAATATACTTCTCTCACTAATATCAATGGAATGGCCAAATTTTAAGAGCAGTCACTATGGGAGGAGAAGCCTAGGTATGAGTTGAAAAAGAGAGTTAAGGGACAAGGGGAACAAAGAAAAAAATTCCTATCTCTTGCATAATCTTTACGCTCCAGAATACCCTTCCTCTCATCCAGTCCTACCAGGGGCTTATCATGATTGATCCCTGCACTAGTGCTTTATGGTATCACTGAATCCTACAACCACCATTTGAACTGGGTATTTTTAAAATGACTAATTCACAGATGAAGAATAAGAGTGACTAAAATAGAGGGTGATCCCTAAATCTCATCCCACTCCCAGGCCAGGATTTCAGATTATGGGCCTTCCACAAAGGATTGGACATTTCTAGGAATCCCTTGCTGTCCACCATACTGTATATTTCATTATCAGCATCATACTTCCAAACTGCCTCTGCATGCCCCTGTGTGTGGGACTAGAGCTGCCCTAATCCTTGGGTGTTTAGGCTCCTGGAATCGCCAATAGATTAGATAGTGTGGGTGAAATTAGGACTTGAAGAATTTCTCCATCTTTACTTCAGAATCGCCAATGAGCAATGTAGCAAGACCACAGTTTTGGTGGGATGTGTCTTCCTTCCAGGTTTCCAAGAAAGAGGCTGCACTGGGAAATCAAGATGGAAGTTTTGAGACTCACCAATAGTCATAATGTTGTTCCTCTTTTCTTGAGGCAGGTGACCCCTGTCATTCTCTTATATGTGGGCTCTACCCTTTAGACTAAACCTCCAGTTCCAATGGATCTTGTAAGCTTTTGGTCAAGATACAAGTGTTATAAGTAAACACAGGGAGGGAGTCTTTGGGAACAGAAATACCCATTGCAGAAAGGTAGCAGGGAGTTTATGGAACAGAAATGTAATGATTCAAGAAATGATGAAGCAATGGAGAATCATCACTCATGGAACTGCCTCCACCTTGATTCCAAGCAAAGTTACCAGCAAGTTATTTGGAGAAGAAATAGATTGTTTTTGGAGACCCATTACCGGCCTTTTTCAAGAAAGAAAACAAACTTCTCTTTAATCAGGGAGAGGTTGGCAATTAGTATTGATGGTTTACTCATGAGACATCTGCCCAAGTATACAGCTCTGCCCAAGGACATTGAAGGAGAGTGTAGTCCCCTTTGATTGGGGCAAAGGCTTTCTGGCAAAGTTATCCTGAGAAAATCTAGAAGAGCAAATACTTCATGCTCTCAGATGCATTTTCTAAATTGTTCACTGATTCTTCCACAAATTCACAATTTAGTTCACAGTGAGTGCTATGTACTCTTTACATTACCTAGATGCTTACCATCATGTTTTCCTTTCCTTCTTGGGAAACTGGGAGATTACATTCCCCAGCCATTTCCGGCCAATGGACCACAAGCAGAAGTGACATGTGTAACTTCCAAGTGGAGGCAGCGGGAAGTGCTTCTGTAACCTTCAAGTGCTCCCTTCCCTGTCCACGCTGGCCTGGAGACCTCGGGTTAGAATTAGGGAACCGCAGGGTGAAAGCAGCCCAATTCCTAGGTCACTGGCTGGAAGGGAGCTGCCCTGGGGAGCTGCAGGACTTACCACAGGCTTGGCTTCCTTTGATATTGCAAGCCACTGATACCACGCCGAGCCTCTCCGGATTAATACATGGACTCTTCCACGGGGTAGGCTCTTCGTGAATATTTGTTTTTGCAAATTTTTTTCTATTTTCAAAACCTACTTGGAGGCTAGCCTAGAAATGAGAAATTTCTGAAAACAAGTTTTCCTGACATTTGCAGCACCATCTGTTTTATAGCTCCGTCTCAGGTTGCCAACTATGTGAATTTTACCCAAATGGTCTTGATAATGGTCTTCTGTTTTCCTGCGTGTGAGTGACTTATGTCCTGAAGGCTACACCCTGCTGCAGAGTAAATGGGGGATGTGAGTCTCTTTGGATTTCTCCATTCAGACTACCTAAGCTGAGAGTGACTTCCTTGCATGGCTTTCTAGGATAACCAGTCATTTTCCTACCAATTCCATGATTTTTTGTCAAATCTTCATATCTCCTTTATTACATTTTACTTAATATTTTTTCTCTAAGTTATCCACTTTTTAACAAATATGTTTTAAAAGTAATGACTTTGACAATGGAAATCTATTACTTGCTTAGAAATACAAGGTAACTACAAAAGTAACTATAATGAAAAAAAAAAAAAGAATTAAATTCAAGCTAGTAAATGTTGCCTGTTGTTATAGACTGAAAACTATATATTGAACCCTAACCCCCCATGTGCTGGTATTGGGAAGTAGGACTTTTGGGAGCTAATTAAGTTCACATGAAAGTGGTTCTTACAAAGAAGAGGAAGGGACACAGAAGCTCTCTCTGTCTCCATGTACATGCACAGGAAAGGCCATGCGAGGGCACAGTAAGAAGGTTGCTGTCTACAAAGCCAATAAGGGAGCCCTCCCAGTATCCAGAACTGTGAGAAATAAATTTCCGTTGTTTAAGCTATCTGTTCTCTGGTATTTTGTCATGGCAACCAAGGATGAGGAATACTCCCACAAGATGCCCCAAAGCTCGGGGCTACCTTTTCTTTGAAATTTAAATGGAGAAGAAGAGCAACTATTAGAGATGCTAAGGCCATAGTAGCCTAAACTGAGACTTTGTGGTTGATTAATCAGAAGACTTGAAAGAAAACTAAATGGGGAAGAACTTTCCCTGAATCAAAATCAGATACCACGTCTGGTGGTCTCTCACACTTAGATATCAATGACCCAGAACAAAGGAGAGAATCAGAACTGATCCTTGGCATCAGTCACCTTCTGTGCATATATTGTGTGTCCCTCAAATCTTTTTATTTTCACTTTACTCTGATCTAATTGACCTTTGTGAAATATTAAGATATACAAATTAGGGAAAAATCAAGCTTTGTTTTATGTAAAATTTATATAGTTTTTCATTGTTAGTTGAAGAGTGAGAAACTGTTGCATAAATTATATTCCTCATGTACATTTTAGTTGATCTTATTAAACAAAAAATAATTAGCTTTAACATTCAAGAAAAACTTAGGCAATAAAAACAATCCTCTCACAGTCTTTTAAGTTAATATCTTTGTTTAGTGTTTAGCAACAAGTTTGATATCATTAGAAAATGAAGCTCTGTGATTTGTTGTTTTCTTTAAAAAGAGGCAATAGTTTTTATTATAATTTCTAAAATATATTTTATTGATTTTTTCACAGAGAGAAAGGGAGAGGCACAGAGAGTTAGAAACATCAATGAGAAACATTGATCAGCTGCCTCTTATTCTCCTCCCTCGCCCCCGCAACACACACACTGGGGATGTGCCTGCAACCAAGGTACATGCCCTTGACTGGAACTGAACCTGGGACCCTTGAGTCCGAAGGCCAATGCTCTATATCCATGAGCCAAACCAGTCTTGTCAAAGAGGCATAGTTTTTACTTCTTGCCTACTTGTCCTTAATTTCTGTAGGAACCTAGAAATCCAGTTTATCTATCAGGCATGATATACTAGGGCTGTCAAAATTTATTATAGAACTACCTGAATGAAGAATTCCACAATTAAATATGACCTTAATTCCCAACTTAATTATTGACTGCCCTCTCTCCCCAAATCTACAATTTAAAGTAGAATGTGTTTGTTCCAAGAATAGCAGTTGATGAATAAAACGCAAAGCATCACTCCTCCAAAGCAGAGCATTGGCTGACATATTTGCTCCTGGCAAGACACAGGTGTTAAGATGGCACCTGAATCTGAGCTCCCTGCCACTTGTTACATGTGAACAAGTGTTATGAAAAGGATAATGGCTCATATTGAGGTTCTCTCCTAGTGTTGGTGTTCACTGTTACCAATCATTTAATATCCTTTTCTCTACTCTTATTATCAATTCCTTTCCTTCATTTTCATGCTACCCCGTGGATTGTGAACTCCACCATCTGGCAGTCTTGAGATCCCTTGATTTGAAGACATAGCCTTGGGAAATATGGCTGGATGCTTAAGTAACAGGAGGGTAAAAAGAGAGCCTTGGCTTGGATGACTGGAGGCTTGGATGCTCCTCTTTGCTCCAGGGCATGCTGATTACCTTCTGGGGAGTGGGTGGGAACTGCTTTTATCATTCCCAAAATGAGGGGTTGGGACCCCTCCAATGGATTCAAAGCTTCCTTTCTTCTATAGATTCATTTAAGTGAAATTTGGCTTTACCATATGGTGTAATTCTGGCTAGTATATTCATATCTTTGTCATGTAAGTTAACTCCTCAGCCCTATTATTTTCATCATCCCTGTTTTTTTTTAATTGTTCTTTTAAATGTGATTTTGTACTTTTATAAAAAATGCCCAAACATACTGAGGAAAAGGGAAAGGTAGTGAGGATGATGAAGCAAAAGCATCTTACTCTTCCCACTTAGATGCATTGTATATGAGCACTCACTCAAAAGTATGGGCTTCCTCAACAGTGCATGTCTGCTTTGCATTCCCTCAGTTGGGCTGAATCTGAGCACCGCGCCTCCTCTTTCCTGCATTCCTTTCTGCCATTGTTAAGCATGTCTTTATTACTTGTTATGTCTCAAACTGAGAATCCTGGCATCGAGGGAGTTTCCTTCCCTGTTCTCCTTTGCTAGAATAGTTTATTTCATTCTTCATCTCTGTCGTTGGTTGAGTCATTTTATCTCACTGCCCTTTATGTAGTCTTATCTTCACATCCCATCTTGTTGCAGTCCCCGAGACTGCTTGCTGCGTGCGATAGAAAGTCCCTTCTTCCTGTCCAAACAGCCAAATTCCATTTTTCTTTCAACCTCCTCCACAAAATAGTCTTCATGAGCAAAGAGTGTAAACAGGCTATAAAACAGGACCATAAATGTCCAGTGATGCAAGTCGATCTTCCCATGGGCTGGTATTCTTGCCAGGGTCCCACTCCTGGCTGCTGACCACATGGTTGCTCTGGGGCACCCGCCAGTGTGGATCCCATCCCAGAGCCTTACTGTTGGTGAAGCCCAGGAACCCAGACAGGGCTTGGCTCACACTGATTCACATTTGCAGGGCTATGCTTGTCACAGCCACGTGACTCCCTGCAGCGTGCACAAGTACAAACTGCTTTCCAGGGCAGGTCTCTTCCAACTTATCAGGAGAAACCCCTGTCAATAAAAAATTATGAGCATGTGCCTCCATTGTATGTCACTTATTTATGGATAAAAACATATGGATGTTCCACCATATACAAATGTATTTTTATAAAGCATTTACAATATGTAAATTAGAAAGGCATGAACTATGATGAAAATAATGTTTTAAGAATAATTTTTATTTTATTTGGTTTAGTGATACAAAAGACCTTTTTGTCCCTGCTGAGACAAATATTGTTAATCATGTTTTTAATGAAGACACTGGGATTTAATGTAAATTCTGATGAGATCATTATAGTTTTTATCACATGATGTGGATGATGAACAATGATGACTTGGGATAGAAGTGCTGGCTTTATCAGTTTCTTATTGTTTGCTGATCCTTGTATTATTAGTATTATCCTCAATTCAGTTTCATTAAAGGAAACTTTTTGGGTCACTTTACAGTTTTGAGAGAAGATTGGTTTAGTTAAAACTAGATTATATGAGCTATGAGCACATATGGGCACTGCAGTACATTGCACATTCCCAGCCCCACTGTCCACCAAGAGACCCTCTCCCAGGCCCCCTCCTGAGCAGTCCTGAGGTCTTGACATCTGGACATATGGATGGGATGAGCAGGTCAATGCCAATCTATGTTGTAAACACCAGTAAAGCTTAATTTATAAAAAGGGTCTTATTATTTTTTTGTATAAAGAAGCTTTATTTCTGTAAAGCTTTTCTCTTTTTACTGATTTCAAAGAGGAAGGAAGATGGAAAGAAAGACACAAATATTAAAAATGAAAGAGAATAATTGATTGGCTTTCTCCCACACACCCCACACTGGGGATTGAACCCACAAATCAGGCATGTTCCCTGACTGAGAATTGAACCATGTCCTTCCGGTTCATAGGTTAATGCTCAACCACTGAGCCACGCCGACTGGGCTAAAGCTTTTCTTTAATGCTTTTTTTTTTCATACCCCAGAGTGTCATTTTATATACCTTGTTATTTCTTCCTGACATATTCTGAACCTATTACCTTCTTGGACCAACCTTGCCTCCCTTTTCCAGCTCCCTTAGATTGGGTTCCCTGTTAATCACCCCCAAGAAAACAGCCCTCTTCCTCAGGAATTCTTAGGTAAAGTGTAAATGTGGTTGATTATTCCTCTTCCCTCCCCAGCTTAACTGACTAGGAAAAGGATGAGTGCAGGGGGATTGTTTAGCATGTGCCTGGTGCTTTATGGAGCCCATTTCATGCCATATTCAACAACCTGATATGGCAGATGTAATATATGTGAGGCCCTGAAGCCCAAAGGTGTATAGTAATTATCCAAGGGAATAGAACTAATAAACATAAGAACTGGAATTTGAACTCTGGTCTCTGACAGTTAAAGTCCACTTGTGTTTACTTTTACCAGAGGTTTACTGATGGGGAATCTCACCAGCAGCCATCACGAAAACATTCATCTCTGAAAAAGAAGGAGACTCAAATCAGGAATTTTTCCAAGGAAGCATATCCATCCATCCATCCATCCATCCATCCATCCATCCATCCATCTAACAAAAACGTTTTATTTACCATGATTCAGATATTGGGGCATGCACTGGGGATATAATAGTGAAGAAAACATGTAAGAGGCTGAGATGCAGGGGTATAGGATGTGATTGTATGGAAAATATTTGAGTAGGGGCCTGTGTAGCTACTGGTAGAGCCATACCAGGAGGGAGTTGGGGGGTCACGAGGTCAGGGCTTGGAGCAGCAGTGGTGTTGGCTTGGTGTGTGTGGTTAAAGATAGAAACTGTGGACAGGTTTTTGGAAGTTGCAGATCAGCCTTATGTTTTTCATCTGCCATCATGTGGTACCCATGTAGGCCATGGCCTGTAAGTGCTGGGCATCACCTGATGCTGTTCCTTAGGCCCTGTGATCTCTTCCTTTGTTTCTCATAGCACCTCTCTTGAGCTAGAACTAAGTAAAATGCTACCTGAGTACTTACTCTGTTGAATTGATTTACTTTTGGTTAAAGATCCATGCTCTGTATAGGGTAAGGTTGTATCATTGATAGCTGATTAAAATGGGACCCTTGAAAGAGATCATAGCTACTTTAACATCAGCTTCTCTGGGAAAATCAGATCAATTTCATCATTGTGTTCAGAGCATTTTATTTTATTTATTTATTTTTTTTACCAGAGAGCCAATCCATGTAAGCTTGCGGCCTGCCTACCATAACATCCAAATGGGGCCCTCTGGGACCATTTATTTCTTCCTCTTCCCCAGATGTTCAGGACATAACCAAAGTTAGTCATCCAGACATCTACATCCAAATTTTAGACAATAGCTAAAGAATTGCTTCATAATAGTAACATGACAGGGAAGGTTTCCTGTCACCATGAATTTCATAAATAC
The DNA here is from genome assembly GCA_004026805.1 of Lasiurus borealis. Taxonomy (NCBI): domain Eukaryota; kingdom Metazoa; phylum Chordata; class Mammalia; order Chiroptera; family Vespertilionidae; genus Lasiurus; species Lasiurus borealis. The sequence goes on from PVJN01046976.1 coordinate 14,671, forward strand.
AGAACATCATCTGCCATATTTACTAGTGAGCCCCTTGAACCCAGAATAGTTCCTGACACATAATAGGTACTCAATAAATATTGGTTGGAAAAAAATGAGTTTTTTTTTAAGGCAGAAAATAATGCATTATGTTTTGTTTTATACCTTTTCTTTGTTATCTTTTAGCTTTTATTCTTTAAAGAAAATGTTAAGGCCAAGTAAGGAACTATTTACTATTTTAAGTTAAAAAAAGAAAGTTATGTTTTGTGTTTAAATTAGTTTGGATCATAGGAAGTAGTCCTTGAATGTACTCATGCTAGACTAGGCAGCTGGGCTATAGGCCCATAGTCACAGACCAGGTTGGAACAAATCCCCTTTTTGTTTGCTACAAGTATTGAGTTATTTTCTTTTAAATGTTGGTGGGCAGTATTCCAAAAGTATTGTGTTAGGGATATTCTCCCGCCTTCACTGCCCCCAATTTATTTCCTTTTTTTAAGTCCATGTGAGTTTCCAGAGAAATGTAAGCCATAAGTTTTTGATTCATTGACACTTAACTCATCAAAATGTGGTTTTATGAGCACTCTTTGATATCCAAGAAACCTTATGATCCTTTTTACTATACGGTTTCAGCTTTTACCCTTTTAAGAAATGGGAAGTTGCATTGGCCAAGGAAATATACTATCGTGCACCAGCACACGTAGTGGGACCCAAACTGCAGTAGTTGAGAAGGCTATCCACTTGAGAAAATGTTATCACAGCTCAATACTGTTCCCCCCATCAACTAGTGCTCCAAAACCCCAAACAAGACAAGGGAGCAATGTGCTGGCTATGGCTCAGAAAGATTTCTGGTTCTTTCTTTTGAGAAAGTTCCTGGAAATTCTTTTTTTAAGGAAGTGAATGTAGGTGGCTTCCCATGGATTTTAGCTGTCAGTAGGACAATCAAATATCAGTTTTTTCCCCTTGTACTTGAAAACCACTCTTTTTTATTTTTCAAGTGATGGTAACATGATATATGTGAGTTACAAACTTGCAAAATGTTAGTATTTGACGAAATGAACACAATCTATGTATGAGGCTTCCTTTCTTTCCCATTATCTGGGCAGAAGTTTTCACTTCTCAGAACCAGCATGAAGGATTACTAAGCTAAGTATATAAATCCTATGGTTGCTACAAATACAGAAAAAAAATATTTTAAAATAGTACTTGAAGGCAGTGGATACAGGAATTGTATTTATTTTCAGAAAGTTTGAAAAAAAAAAGACTTTAATCATTATTAGAATATTTTGTCACCCAATTTTCCAAAGAAAAACCAAACCAAACAATACATGAGAAACTGAGATACATCTAGAAGTTAAGTATTCTTAATGTCAAGGTTCTAGCTTTACAATACACATAATTGATGAAAATATACACCTTATTTAGTTGCATAGAGCCATGGAGTTAGGCCTTATGCTAATCTCTCGACCTTAGTAAACACACATTAACCCCATTTTCTGTAACAAATTAGTCTGAATGCTGAGCTGGCAAACAGCTGCCACGAGTTACATGAGAAAAATAACTCC
>PVJN01046977.1:0-16060 GCA_004026805.1 Lasiurus borealis
GGTGAAGGTGGGGGTGGGGGTGGGGGTGGGGGTCCTCTCCCTAGATGGGCCTGTCCCGCCTTCGCCCGGCACAGAGATGGTTCCCACAATGTTAACAGGAAGAGCAGGCTGCACCCAGGACCCGGGCAGGGAGCCTGTAGAGTCTGCAGGGACGAGCAAGACAATAGAATGAGGAGTATCAATGTCTGAACAGAACCGAGGACAGCGGGGCGTCCCTGTGGGTCACGGGGGCCTGGGCGCCCGGGGATGTGGTCGTCCTTGCATCCTGAGGGAGCGCCCACACGGTGAGGTGCTGTCTCCTGCGGGCGGCTGCCCAGCCTGGCCTGTGGAGGGCGCGGGGTGGCAGCTCGTGGTGGGTTCATGCTGGACTGGCTTCCCGGCTCTGCTCCTCGTGAATGTCAGGGTCAGTCTGTCTGCAGTGGGCATGTTGCCTGCTGTGGTTCTGACTCGATCACACCGAACCTGCCGGGAGGTCGGGAGGAGCTGACAACTGACAAAGTGCGGAGTCTCCATCCACAGTCACCTCCCATCCTTTCTTCCATCCATCCATCCATCCATCCATCCATCCATCCACCTATTCATCCATCCATCAATCCACCCACCTATTCATCCACTCACCTATTCATCCATCCATCCATCCATCCATCCATCCATCCATCCATTTATCCACCCATGCATTCATTTTTCCATCTATTCATCCATCCATCCATGCATCCATCCATCCACAGCCACCTCCCATCCCATCTCATCCATCCATCCATCCATCCATTCATCCATCATCCATCCATCCATCCATTCATCCATCCATCTATCCATCTATGCATTCATCTATCCATCCATTCATCTATCCATCCATCCATTCATCCACCCACCCATTCATTCATGCATTCATTCATTCATTAATTTATGTATTTATTCATTTTTAAAATGTGTTTTATTGATTTCAGAGAGGAAGGGAGAAGGATAGAGATTTAGAAACATCAGCGATGAGAGAGAATCATGGATCAGCTGCCTCCTGCACGCCCCCCACTGGGCATCGACCCCGCTAGGCTCGGCCGTGAGGCTGGGGGGTGGGGCCATGGGCGGGACCGATGGGGGTGGGCGGCCGGGGCTGTGCCCCTTCAGTCTTATTCTCAGGCGTGTCCGCCGTCGCCTGTGACTCAGCTCCTGCTGCCCCTGAGGAGGCCTGAGGGTGACATCATGGGCCTCTCCCTGCCCTCCTGTCAGACTCCGGCCTCCACCCAGCGGGGACCCTCCTCCACACGCCATTTCCGGAAGGAAAACGGACTGGTTCTGACCCCCGAGGACACAGGCTGTGTGGCCCACGCCCGGGTGCCCGCCTGGGTAGGGAACAGCGGCCTGGCCGGCTGTTCCCTGTCCACAGAGCCATGTGGGGGGTGGTCCTCCGTGAGGGAGACACGTGGCAGCTCATTTGGCGCCCGCGGTGGTGAGGTGGACGAAGAGTCGGGCTCTGCCGTGAGAGCCATCGTTTTGCCTGATCGGGTTTTGTCCAACGTCGGTTATGTCTGACAGAGGCGCCTTTAACCTTCTCCGTAGCAGTGACAGGTTAAACATGACCCACCACGCCGGCCGGCGGGGCTCGGGGGTGAGCATCCACCTATGAGCCAGGAGGTCAGGGTTCGACTCCCGGTCAGGGCACAGTCCCAGCTTGTGTGGGCTCCATCCCCAGTGGGGGGCTGCAGGAGGCAGCCAATCCGTGTTCTCTCTCATCATGGATGTTTCTGTCTCTCTCTTCCTTCTGCACTGAAATCAAATAAAAATACAGTGGTACCTCGAGATATGAGTTTAATTCGTTCTGTAACCTTGAGGCGTGGGAAACTATGAGACGCTCGAGTCACGGTAAACTGGTGGGTCGTGTGCAGCCGGCCGATCCGCACGATGACTCCTATCTCAACTGTTGCTCGTATTTCAAAGCAAAAATCGCTCGCTCGACGGCTTATATCTCAAAAATCTCGCATGCTAGGGCACTTGTATCTCGAGGTACCACTTTATTGCTGGAAATCAATCAGTCAATGAATCGATCAACCATGAACTGCTGAGGTGGTGTGACGGACGGTCCCTACAGCAGGCCCTGCCTCGCTGTCGCTGTGATGCCCACGCAGGAATCGGAGGAGAAGCAGGCGGGATGGGGGTGCAGGCAGGAGCCCGTGCAGGGGCCAGTCTGAACGTGGGTGCTCACTACGGGGGGGTGGGGGGCAGCTTCGGGAAGGACTAGTCTCTGAGCGCCGACCATGGTGTGATGGTGAGGTCCCTGCGGAGGGTCTGCTGCATTCCCCGTGCAGGGCGGCAGCCCGGAGGGTGACCGAGGGCAGTGCCGAGGGGATGCAGCCCCCCTCACGCCCATCTCTCTGCCCTGTCCACGGGCAGAACCGGCCCCGGTGCTGGGGAACGCCAGGGGACGAGGCCTGGAGGTGAGACAGGGGTCATTCTTCAGCCTTGTCGGGGCTGAACCGCACCCCCCACATCCTGTGCTGGAAGGCGACCCAGCACCTGGCCACGGAGTGAGGAGAGGGTCCAGGAGGCGGGCAGAGGAGGGCGGCGTCACTGGCCCTGGCGCACAGGCGTCCGCTGGGGACAGGGTCTGGACAGAGAGGTGAGTGGGCAGAGGGCGCCGCCCGGGGGACGGCCTCGGAGGAGCCGTCCGGTGTCCCGCGTCCCTTCCCTCCTTCGCTGGGTCACTTGGCTGACCACAGACGGCGTGGACGGCCTCAGGGCCCGCGAGAGGCTGTGGGTGTGGGCCCGGACGGCACCCAGACGCGTCAGGAGGCAGGAACGCGGGGTGAGCTCACAGGCGGTGGTGAGCGGGCGTGGGCGCTGCTGGGCCGTCCTCCTCCTCCAGGACCTGCCGCCTCTGCCTCTGCCCCTGGGAGGGGGTGGGGAGAGGAGCCACCTTGCTCCGCCTCAGGGTGCGTGTTTCCATCTCTTCATAGTCAGTCACGTGACCTCCCACCCTGGGAGGGTTAAGGTTATGGTCTGAGTCAGGGCCAGGGCCATGGCCAGGGTTAGGGTTAGGGTTAGGGCTAGAGCTGGGCTTATTTACGAATAGGGTTAGGATTAGGGTATGTGTTTCCATCTCTTCATATTCAGTCATGTGACCTCCCACTCGGTGAGAGGGTCCTCGAAAGATGTGGAGCAGCATTTGGGAGGGGCTGGGGGTGAGGCAGGGGCTCCCCTGAGCCTGGGGGTGAGGGATCCCCGGGAGGAAAGGTGCCGGATAGGGAGTGTCCGGCCGCACGGAGGTGGGGGAAGGAGCGCGCCCGGCCCATGGCCACAGGAAGCACGCATTGGTCCCCGAGTGGAGGGGACAGGAGCCCGCAGGACCGTGGCCGTGACGATGTGTATTGGAGACAAACGTCCACGGCCCCTGGTCCGGCGCCGCGTCCTCTGGACCCCGTGGCCTCCCTTCCGGCTCTGTCCCCCCACCCCGGCGATGGCGGCTCCGGCCTTTGTTTCTTCCCCGGAGGCTCAGCTCGGTCAAGGGCGGCTTAAAAATTAACCGGCCCGGACCCTCCGCCACCCCGGCCAGCCGCCCTCAGCCGGGGTGCAGGGCCCCGGTGCCATGGCAACCGGGTGTGGGTTCTCCCCCCACCCCCTCCCAGACTGGGACCCCTCCCAGCCCTGCAGGCGCCTCCGCTCTCTGCACTCAGAAGCCTCATTTCCTGCCAGAGAAGGAGTTAGTGGGCTGAGGGGCTGAGCAGGGTCCAGGGGGGCAGGGGAGGGCGGGTTGTGTGTACCTCCGGGGCCGGTCCCCTGCGTTCTCCCTCCGCCATCCCTCTCCCCCCTGCATGGCGCTGGGTCAGGTCATGTCCCTGTGAGTAAAACTAGGTAGGGTTAGGTTTTAGGGTTAAGAATAGGGCTAGGGTTTGTTTACAAATAGGGTTAGGGTCAGGGCCAGGGCCATGGCTAGGGTTAGGGTTAAGGCTAGAGTTAGGGCTAGAGCTAGGGCTTATTTTCGAATAGAGTTAGGGTTAGGGTCAGGGACAGGGTTAGGGTCAGGACTAGGGCTGGTTAGGGCTAGGGTTAGGGTCAGGACAAGGGTTAGGGTTAGGGCCAGGGCTAGGGGCAGGGGCAGGGCCAGGGTTAGGGTTAGGGTCAGGGCTAGGACTAGGGTTTGGGTATGAATAGGGCCAGGGCTAGTGTCTGTCTCTCAGCAGCTCACTCTGACACCTTGCACGCCCTCCCAGAGGCCTGTGGGAATTACGGAAGCGCTGTCACTGAAACCGAGGGTCCGGGCACCAGCCCGGGAGGGGGCAGGAGAGGGCCTTCCTGTGGGTGAGCTGTGGTGTCTGCTGCAGGGGCCACACCTAGCCACAAGCTGGCGCCCCCTCCTGGAAGTGTAAGGACCGCAGCCCCCCTTTCAGGCCCCGGGGGGCTGAGTAGGTGCCCTGTCTCCCGAGTCCTCCTCTCTGCTCCCATGGGACCAGCACCCCTCCTTCCTGTGACTCTGGAGGTGGGGCAGGAGTGAGCTGAGGGACCCGCACCACCTGCGTTGGAACGTCTCCGCTGGTGAAATCAGCAGAGAGGGTGCGGCCGAGGCTGAGGATCCAGGCCGTGAGCTTTGCTGACACCGGCCCGGCCTGTCCCCGGGGGAGGGACAGTGAGGCAGGAGCCGGAGCGGCCGGGACGCCTGGTGAGCCAGGCAGCCTGACCGCCTCCCCACCCGCCGGCTCAGGGCGAGCGGCATCACATCGGGGAGGGGAGGGGAGAACGGGCCACGAAACCCGTGGAGGACTGTGTGCCCACACAGCCCGCGGGCCGCCACTGACCTGAGGGGAGGCCTGCACCCTCCCAGGGAGCGGAGCTGGGACAAAAAGGCTCATAGGAACGGGGAGAAAACCGGCAAAGGCCCCGCCACCGGCAGACGGGCGGCGAGCTCAGGACGTGTGGGCGCACCGGGCAGAGCTGACCTCGCCCAGGACGGTGCCGGGGGCTGGCGGGCATCGGGAGCACAGAGGGGCCGGGCACAGGGCAGGCGGGGAGGGGCTGCGGGGAGGCAGGGGTGCAGAGAGACGCCCCACCGGGCCACGAGCCCGAGTGTTAGGGGAGAGGCCCTCAGAGGACAAGCCGTGGACGCAGACGCCACCCCTAGCAGATGGGACGGTGTGAATGGGGAACCGGGGACCCCAGTCACGCGAGACCCGTCGGCCCCTCCAGGGACGAGCAGGTTATTGGGGAGCACAGAGGCACCGCCGAGGGCTTTTCCTAGTTCCGGGGTCACCTGCAGGACTCCCCCACCTGCCCAGGACCTTCGCAGACCGCCGAGAGCCCGGGCCACGGCGACGCAGAGCGAAAAGCCAACACTCGCTTTATTCCGTGAGCTGGGTGTGGGGGTCACAGTCCCCGCTTTCTGCAGGAGTCCGCCGCCCGGGCCCCGAGTCTGAGGCTTTGCAGGGACAAGTCTGTGTCTGCAGGTGGCTCAGAGACCCCCAGCTCGGTGCTCTCCGAGAACGTCTGACGGGGCGGGAGGTGCCGGGGCCCTCGGCCCAGCCTGGCGCCCGTCCTCCCTCCGCTCCCGGGATGAGGCGTCTTTGCCGAGGGAACTTCGGACCCCGATCGGCAGCACACGGAGAACCCACAGCCGCACCCCGAACAGGCGAGGGAGCTGGACTTTGTCCTCGGCCTGGAGGCCCCGCCGAGCCTGCTGCTCCTCCCGCTCCTCGGGAGGATGGCTGCCAGACACAGCGCTCGGCCTCATGCCAGGGTCACGACCTTCAGCGCAGGGGCCTCACTCCAGGGTCATGACCTTGAGCACAGCAGGCCTCACACCAGGGTCACGACCTTCAGTGCTTGACCTCACTCCAGGGTCATGACCTTCAGTGCATGGGCCTCACACCAGGGTCACGACCTTCAGTGCTGGGGCCTCACACCAGGTTCACGACCTTCAGTGTAGGGGCTTCACACCAGGTTCACGACCTTCAGTGCTTGGCCTCACACCAGGGTCACGACCTTCAGCGCAGGGGCCTCACTCACACCAGGGTCATGACCTTGAGCGCCGAGGGCTGGAACCGGCAGATCTTCCTCTTCAGGGCCTTGGAGGCCTTGATGCGGCAGAGCCTGGGCGCGGGGGGCGGGGGCGGCGGGGGGCTCCCCTTGGGCCCAGCCAGCCGGCCCCCCATGTCCTGGACGCCGCTCCCCGCCTCGCTGCCGCTGGACTCCCCGTCCCCCAGGCGGCCGGCAGAGGGGTCGCTGGCCAGGTCCTCGGAGGAGGGGAACGGGGAGGCACACCCGTCCGAGTGCTCCGAGCCGGACCCGCTCACGGCCGGCGGGGCCCTGGGGGGCGGCCAGAGCCTGGCCCGGGGACCCCCTGCCCACGGGCCACCCCCTCTCCGCCTGGCCGGCCTGGGGCCCTGGGCACCAGGCAGGCGGGCGCGGGCCGCGATCTCTCCGGACGACCGCCACCGGCGCTGCCTCGGCCGGGCCCCCTCCCGGGGGAGCCACACTCCGGGGTCTGCCCGGCCGGCCACCGGCGCGGGGACGAGGCAGGACGCGGGGCGGAGGCTGCCCTCGGAGCAGGACCGGCCGGGGGCCTCCCTGGCTTTGGGGGGCCCTCTCCTGAGTCCCGCGCTCCAGGGCGGGGGGACGTGGGGGACCAGGAGGGCGCCCCAGGGGGGCGGTGGCGGGTGCCTGCCTGGCCTCGGGGCCTGGCTGCTGCTGGTTCCCCGGCTCCCCATCTTCACAGCCTGCGGGGCCGTGGGCAGCCCCGTGGGGGCGGTGCTGCTGGAGGCAGAGTCGGGGTACACACAGGGCCCCGGGCCTGTCTGGGTGGGCGGCCTGGCGGTGCCCTCCCGGCCGGCAGGAGCAGCCCCCTGAGCCTGGGGTGCGCCCCCCGCACGGATGCAGCTATGGGGGCGTCTCTGTCTTTCCCAAAGGCTGCTGGGGGCCGGGCGGATCCCCAGGGGTACGGGTCCCCGCGGCCCGAGGCCATTCCCACTGGCGTCTCTCTGCAGAGCCTCGCCTCCCGCGCCTGCTCTTCTCGGGGAGCGGGTCTGCCTCTCTGGGCGACGCTCCGCCTCCGCTCTCTGGGATGGGGGTCCCCGCTCACCCACAGGGCCTCTGGGGGTGCGCCCCAGGCCCCGCCGTGCAAGCAGCCTGTCTATGTAGGCTCGGGCTGCGCCGGGCGCGGGGACGGGGCCCGGCTGGGTGGGGTGTGGCCCTGAGGGGCCGGGACGGGGCTGGCTGGAGGGCGGCGGGGGGCTGTCCCTCGGAGGGGTCTCCGCGGGCAGAGCGAAGAGGGGGCTCTGCAGAGCCACGGCGTGCAGGGGGCTGGGGTACAGGTACACCTCCCCGCCCGCCTGGGACACCAGGTCGCGCTGGAACGCGGGGTGCAGCTGGCGGGGCGGGGGGCCGAGCCCTCGGAGGAGGAGCAGCGAGGACAGGGCGTCGACGCTGCCGGCGGCGGCCGGGGGCCCCGTCTTGGCCAGGAGGACGCGCTCGAGGGCACCTGGGGGTGAGAGAGAGGAGGGACCCGAGTCAGGGGAGAGCTGGCCCCGGTCGCACAGCCCATCTCTCGGAGGGGTCTCCCTTGCGGAGCCGGGAGGGCGGCTGCAGGGACAGGTGGGCGCCATCTGTGGAGGCCTGTGCACAGGGGTCCCACAGCCTTCCCTCTCCGCAGGGCCAGCCTGGGGGCTCCCCGAACCCCGCTCCGAGGACAGATGGGGTTCCCTGCAGCTGCTCGTTCTGGCAGGCGCAGGCGGGCGTGTGCCTCCTCTCTGCACCCCAAGCCCCCGTCTGCAGGGAATGCTGCGAAGCCACCCGAAGGGGGTTCGCCCCACTCACAGGCTCCGCTGTGCTCCTACCCCACCGCCTGATGGACTCCGGGTGCACGCCCACTGCCCCCCCCGCCTGGGTGGCCCTCCCCTGCTGCTCCCGCTCACCTGTGGACACGGGCCTGGGCCGCGAGGGGCCCGCACCCTCCTCAGGGGCCTGCTGGCAGCACAGGGCGGCCTCCTCGGCTGACCAGGGCCGTCCCTCCCCAGCGCGGGGCCGGGCCGGGGGGGCGCGGGGCGGGCCGCTGCCCGGGGAGGAGGACGGGCGGTCGCTGCACACGGACGTGCAGGAGGCGGACAGGGAGCCGCCGTCGCTCATCTCGTAGAAGCCTGGGGTGGGGGGCGGGCGGCAGAGTCAGCGCGGGGTGTGGGCGTGTGTGTGTGTGTGTACATGTGTGTGGGCGTGTATATGCGTGTATGTATGTGTGGGGGTGTGTAAGCATGTGTAAAACACTTGTGCACACACACGTGTGGGCATGCACATGCGTCATTGCACACACGTGCATACATGCATATTTGCACATTCCTCTACACATGTGTATGTGTGTGCCTATTTCTCTGTGTTCATGCATGTATGCCAGTGTGCCTGCGTCTCTGTGTGGTGTGTGAGCACACATGTACACACGTGTGCCGGTGCCGGTGTGCGGCGTGTACCTGAGCTGGGCCGGCTGTCGCCGTCGGGGCCCTCGGGGGGCGTCCTGCGCACGCCGAGCTGCAGCTCGCTGATCTGCCGGTCCAGCTGGTCCAGGTGGCCCTTCAGGCCCAGGTCCTGGCGCCTCAGCCGGTGCTGGCACAGGGAGAGCAGACACGGGGCCGTGCGTTTCCATGAGGTCCCCGTGCCACACGCATCCTCACGCCGCAGGCACCCGCCCGCTCACAGGGAGGAGGCCCGCAGTGTCCTCTGACCGTGACCTTTTAGCAGCCACGACAACTGCACACTTAACACACACACACACACACACACACACACGTTTTAAGGAGAGAGGAGGAGGAGGGACAGAAACAGCGATGAGGAGAACACTCATTGGCTGCCTCCTGCACGCCCCACTCCGAGGGCTGAGCCCGTACACGGGCATGTGCCCGGACCAGGAATTGAACCTGGGACTCTCCAGTCCCCAGGACGACGCTCTCCCCACTGAGCCACACCATCCGGGGCCGACCAGATACTTTTCCTACAGACACAGCGACGCCGCTGAGTGAGGGCAGGAGCCGACCGCACAGAACCCAGTGGCAGGCACCGCACACAGAGGCCCCCCTGCTGTTCGGTTCTTTATATGTGTTACCCATACAGCACATCATGCAACACACACACAGTGCACACATGTGCATATCACACAACACACAGCACACACGTGTGTAAGCACATCACACACAAAACACACGAGTGTGTATATTATATACTCCACACATAGCACACGTGCACATCATATACTAGTAACACATAGGTGTTTATGTTACATAATATATGTGGGCATGCTATATAATATACACGTGCACATTTTATACAACATATAATACATGCCTACGGTTAGTGCTTTTAATATACCACACATGTTCACACGTAAATGTGCATGTTACACAACATGCATATGTACATGTGCATGATACCTATGACATGTGCACATGTTGTATACACATGCCACACACATATGGCGAGTGCTTGTCATGCATGTTCACACGTGCCGATAAGAGCAGGTGAGCCACTTGCCCTGAATGTTTCACCAGCGCTGACTTCTTTCAGCGATAAGACCTCACCGTTGTCAAGGTCTGCTGCGTACAACGCGTCTCGTTCGGATTAACAATTAATCTTAAGGAAAATAATTAACGAGCGTCATTACGAGGCCCGTCCCGTTGGAGGAAATCGTTGATTGCGTTTCGATGGTGCCCAGGAGACGAGGAAGTCCCGGGCCAGTGACGGCCGGGAGACGGCCCGGTGACCTCCCGGCCGTGAGAACGCGGTGGCGCAGAGGCGGCCAGGCGCGGGGCGGGCGTGGCGGTGCGGACTCTCAGGGGTCAGAGGGCGTGGAGTCAGACAGCCCGGCCGGGGTCAGGCCCCTGGACAGCCTCCCAGGAGCCGGACGCTGGCACGAAGGCAGGTTCCTGGTACACAGCGTGGAAACCGAATCCACTCGGAAAGCACCTCACCGCGTCCTACGGGGTGTCTGTCCTTTGGAACCCTGGCCTGTCCGCGCACCACGAATGGCTGAAAACGCCACCTGGGGCCACCATAGGGCACCCCGGGGCCACCACCGGGCCACTCATTGCCCCTCCATCAGCGGCAAAGGCCAGGGCCCAGGCGAGCCTCCTGGACGGCAGGCGGGAGCCGCCAGGTCCTCACCGTGACCTCGAGCTCAGGCCTCGTCCCGAGGGGTCAGGGGTCAGTCCCAGGGCCACGCCGGTGCGGTGTCTACCCGGCCCTCTGCACGGGGCTGGTCCCACGTGGTACTTGTGCAGCTGCCGGGACACCTGGGGCAAGTCAGGACCAGCAGTGCATCCTGGGAAATTCCTCGGTAACCCCGTAGGCAGGCCGGCCGCTGCCTCCTCAGCCTCCTCTGGGGCGGGCAAACCCCCTGAAACGGGAGCAGGTGGCCCAGGGCTGCCCAGACCACGTGACTGCCTGGGTCAGAGGTCACGGGCTTCTAGACCATGTGACCTCCCGGGTCAGAGGTCACGGGCTTCAGGCACCGGGAGCGGCAAATACTGAAGTCTCCGCTCTCTGTGACACAGCCGAGCAGCTCACTGCCCAGGGCACACGGACCTGGCCCCGAGGGCACACGCGTGTGACTGCAGACGCGGGGACTGGGTGAGTGTGGCCGTGTCGGGAGCCAGGGCTCACTCCCACCGGGGAGCCCTGCAGGGTAAGGCCCGCGGTCGGTCAGATCTGGTTGGCTCCTGCCTCACACCTGCTGGGGACCCGGCCGGCTGTGTGCAGGTGTGTGTGCATGTGTGTGTATGTATGTGTGTGCACACGTGCACGCTGGGAGTTATCGATGGGTGGCGGCCGGGGCGAGATTCTGGCCGAACTCTGCACCCGAAAGCGGACACTCCCGCGTCCCCCAGCTCCGCGCTGGGCTGAGGTCACGCCCGTCTTCCTTCGGATCACGTCATCGGCCGAGAACAAAGTTCCAGCACGTGGTCTGCGTGTCCCTTCTGGCCCCACATGAGAACTTTTGAACAAAAGGGCCTGTTTGATCCTCTCCTCCTGAGGCTGCGGGTAATTAGAGGCTGGTGCGCCCGCCAATTTGTTACTGAAAGTTAATCATCAACCTGTGCTCCCTCCCTGCCTCCCTCTCTCCCTCCCTCTCCCCTACAGCTCCGGGCGGGCAGCCGGCAGCACCGGGCACCCCCTAGGTGGCCGCTGTGTGCGCCCCGAGCTCAGGGGTCCGGTCAGGTGGTCCGGGCGCACACACAGCCTAACTGAGCACGCCCCATGGCAGGCAGGTGGCGGGGGCCGGGGTGGGGGCCCCCTGTCCTGAGCAGCCTCCTCCGGCCCTTTGGCAGCTGCTGGAGCCACAGGGGAGGCTGCAGAGTGCGGGGAGCCCCCAGGTCCTGGGGCCCGGAGGCGGGGCCTCATGGCTATTTTGTCACCACGGCGACTCTCACTCCCACTGGACGCTCTGGACTCCCGATGGGACCATCCTAGAGGCTGTTTCCTTTAGCCCAGCGGTTCTCAACCTGTGGGTCACGATCCCTTTAGGGGTCGAACGACCCTTTCACAGGGGTCCCTAAGACCCTCGGAAAATGCGGATATTGACATCACGATGCATCACAGTCGCAACATTTCATGGTTGGGGGTCACCACCCCATGAGGAACTGTGTGCAAGGGTCTCGGCCTTAGGAAGGTGGAGAACCGCTGCTTTAGAGACATGTTACTGTGCACACTGAGTTGTTTACACACACACACACACACACACACACACAGGACGTGAACGCACAGCCCAGCCACGGCAGAGGGGCGCCCGCCAGTGCCAGTCCACAGCAGGGCCTGGCTGTTGGGGGTCACCAGGCCGGACCCCTGGACCCCCAGGCCCCAGACCGTCCCCCCAAGGCCCTCCCACCGCCTGGGCCTCAGAGGACACCCTCTCCCTGCAGGCCGGACTCTCCCCCACATGTTGCTGTCACCATAACACGGCCCCACCACCCCCAGCGCATGCCGGGGACCCTGGGTGTGTGTGTGTGGGGGGGGGTGCGCTTTGCGCGCAGGCACTTCCGGCCCAGAAGCTGCAGCAGGAGAAGCGGGTACCCCTGGACCCCATCCCAGAACTGAGCCCCGAGTCCGCGGGGAGCAGAGCGGCGCGCGCGCGGTCCGATCCGGCGGGGCCCGTGCGCCCCGGGCCTCCGCCCCCCGCGCACCCCCACCCCGCGCGCCCCGCGCCTTACCAGCTGCTCCTGCAGCGCCACCAGCACCGCCTCCAGCCGCTCGTGGGCGCGGGGCCCGCGGGGGGCGGCGGGCGCGGGCGGCGTGGCCAGGGCGCCCCGCACGGCCGCCTCCTGCCTGGCGCGCAGCCCTCGCAGCTCCTGCAGCCCCGCCAGCGCCGCCAGCAGCCGGGCGCCCACCCTGCGGCGGTCCCAGCCCGCGGGCCCCGGCGGCTCTCCGGGCGCCCACATCCCGCGCTCCCGCCGCCCGGAGCCTCCCGGGTCTCCCCGGCCTCCCAGGGGCGGTGCCCGGCGCGCTGGTGCCCGGCCCAGCGCGCGCCCCCTGCGCCCCGTCCCCGCCCCTCCCGGTCCCCGCCTGCAGGGCGCCAGGTAGGGGGCGGGGCCTCTCCGCGGCCTGGGCCCCGCCCCCAGGTCAGAGCCGCCAGGGCCCTCCAGTGGCCAGTGGTGGCCCAGCCTGGAGCCAGGACCCTGGGTGCCCAGCCAGGGGTACCCTCCCCAAGGGCGCAGGGAAGGAGGGGCACTCGGTGAGGGCAGGGAAGGGGAGCAAACTCGGAGAAAACTCCAACTTTTTTAAAAAATATATATTTTATTGATATTTTACAGAGAGGAAGGGAGAGGGATAGAAAGTCAGAAGCATCGATGAGAAAGAGACATCCATCAGCCGCCTCCTGCACAGCCCCCACTGGGGATGTGCCCCCCCACCAAGGTCCATGCCCTTGACCGGAATCGAACCTGGGACCTTCCAGTCCACAGGCCGACGCTCTATCCGCTGAGCCACACCGGTCTCAGCAAAAAGCTCCAACTTTTAAGAAGACGATTTCTGCCCCAGAAATGTGTCCCTCTGCCGGAGCCATTCCCATGGAAACTCATGTCCATTAGGAAAGCACGTTACCGCGTCCTCCGGTGTGTCTGTCCCATGGCAGCCCGCCTGTCTTTGTGAAAACAGTAGCTGCGGCCCTGGCGGGTGCGGTTCAGTGGGTAGAGCCTCGGCCTGCGGAGTGGAGGGTCCCGAGTTCGATCCGGTCAAAGGGCACAGGGGAGCGAGTGCCTGGCAGCAGGCAGAGCCCTGGGCCGCACCCAGAGGCCCGGGGAGGGAGCCGCAGGCACAGAGCTCAGGGTTCATGGGCCCGGCGCCCTGGACTTCACGCCGGTCCCTTCAGCCCCGCCCCCCCGCCCCGTGCGGTCACCTGCAGTCTCTCAGGTGCCCGGGACCACTGCAGGCGCTGGCCCTGCAGCTGGAGGTAGAAGGACTTCTGCTCAGGCCTCCCCGTCTCACGTCCTCTTCCCCTCTCCCCTCTCTCCTCTCCCACCAGGTCCGCTCGACTCTGCATGTCCCGGGACCTCCCTCCACCTTTTTAAAAATATATATATTTTATTGATTTTTTACAGAGAGGGAGAGGGACAGAGAGCTAGAAACATCGATGAGAGAGAGAAACATGGACCAGCTGCCTCCTGCACGCCCCCACTGGGGATGTGCCTGCAACCATGTACATGCCCTTGACCGGAATCAAACCTGGGACCCATCAGTCCACAGACCAATGCTCTATCCACTGAACCACACCTGTCAGGTGTTTTTTGTGTTTTTTTTTTTAAATTATATCTTGCCAAGACCGGTTTGGCTCAGTGGATAGAGCGTCAGCCTGCAGACTGAAAGGTCCCGGGTTTGATTCTGGTCGGGAGCATGTACCTTGCTTGCGGGCACATCTCCAGTGTGGGGTGTGCAGGAGGCGGCTGATCGATGTCTCTCTCTCATCAATGTTTCTGACTTTCTATCCCTCTC
The DNA here is from genome assembly GCA_004026805.1 of Lasiurus borealis. NCBI lineage: Eukaryota > Metazoa > Chordata > Mammalia > Chiroptera > Vespertilionidae > Lasiurus > Lasiurus borealis. Next base: position 13,945 of record PVJN01046977.1, read on the forward strand.
CCTTCCTCTCTGTGAAAAATCAATAAAAAATATATAAAATGGTTAAAATATTAATTAAAAAACTATATCTTCATTTCAGAGAGGCAGGGAGAGGGGGAAAAGAGATAGAAACACAAATGATGAGAGGGAACATTGAGCGGCTGCCTCCTGCACGGCCCCCACTGGGGATTAAGCTGGCAACCCGGGCCTGTGCCCTCGGCTGAAATTGAACCCGAGACTCCCTCAGGCCGACACTCTGTGAGCCAGGCTGGCCGGGCCTCCCTCCACCTCTGGAACACTGTCCGCAGTGGCCGTCCGCCAGCACCTCCTCGTTTGCTCCTGATGGTAGTTACGGCTCCTGTGGAGTGGGGCCGTGGTGGAGCTGGTCTCGTGATGGAGGTGGGACCCGTGGTGGAGCTGAGGCCGTGGGCTTGGTGGAGGAGAGACGGCTGTTTTCAACGGAGGCAGCTGACGTGGGTGGAGGCCGCCGGCTCACGCAGCTGCCGAGAGACCGGCCCACCGTCCTTCACCGGGATTCCGGGCGGAGCGTCCTGGGATGGCGGTCCAGCCGCTTCTCTCTCGTGGTAGTGACTGAAGCTCGCACCCGGCTCTGGGGGAGCTCACTGCGGGCAGGCGACGTGCTCTCCTCGCAGTTTGACACCGCACACCTGCGTGGGGACGGCCGGCCCCCACGGCAAAGTGTGGGCACCTGCGGCCGGTTCAGCTCACACCGGCAGCCCACCCGCTCCTCTTGTCGGCGAGCCTGCCCCTCCGACCCCTCACAGCGGGTGCCCGGCTTGGAGGCTGATTCTCTGTCCCATCACCGGCCGTGAGTGGAGGAGACAGCCGCGCCTTCACGGGGGCAGTGAGACCCGGCCGGGGGTCCCCAGGAGGGCGGGACCCCTGCGTGTGCCGGGGACACAGACAGTCCTCTCCTCGGGGGGCACTGCCTGACCTACAGCCGCAGGCACAGCAACTGGACAGAGTTTCCAGGGAAACGTGTTTCCCACGTCGGTGAGTGCAGGTCAGCGAGGCGCATGGTCTGCAGTGCCCTGGGCTCAGGGGGGACCTGACAAGGGGTCCCCTGACACCTGGGTTCCCCCCACGTGCAAGACAGAGCCCTCTGCCCAGGACCAGGACCAGACAGCACCTGGCACCGTGGCGCTGGTCTCATGGTGGAGCTGGGGTCGGGGTGGGGCTGGGGCCGTGGTGGAGCTGGGGTCGGGGTGGAGCTGGGGCCCATGTACATGGATGGTTTCCTCTCCCCACCCCCCCGTGTCGGTTAAGCACACCCAGGAGCACGTACTTGGGGAAACAGGGCCAGGAGTGAGCTCAGAGCTCAGGGCGGGACAGGCGGCCGGGAGCCGGAGGACGGGGTGGGGAGCCAGACTCACGGGCGCTGACCCGTGTCCCACGGGCGCGTCACTCAGCGCCTGTCACTCCGCACCCGCCCGCCGCCTCCACGCCCTGCGCCGGCCGTGCCGCTGTCTTCCGGACTGACACCTCGGGCTAAAGCGGAGCCGCACCCGGGAGCCGCCTCACACCTCGTCCTCACCCAGCCCTGCCCCACGGCTGCGCCCATCTGCCCCCCAGGCTGGGCAGAGGTGCAGGAGGAGTGGGCCACCCCCTCAGGTCCAGGCACCCCCTCCTGGCCCAGCCCCCACCTCTTCCCCCTTTTCCCCCCATCAGGAGAACGGGAGGCAAGGGATTATGGGAAAAGTCTGGGGAGAAAAACCTCCAGGTGAGAAAACGGTCTGTTCCTGACAATACACAGCACAGCCTCCTCCCGGGGGCCCCTGACCCTCAGCTGAAGCTGCGAGCGGTGTCCTCTGTCCACCGCAGGGGGACAGGCACCCACTCTCATACCCGCCAGGGGACTGCGTGTCCATCTGATGACGTGTCTGGAATCATCCTCCTCCCACTCGCCCCTCCCAGCCCTCCACCCGCCTCCTCGCCCTGTGCCTGTCGGGTCACCAGGTGGGAGCGGCCGGGCGGAGACCAGACTGGAGAGAGGGCCTTGCCTGGGTTCGCCCGGGGGAGGCAGCAACCCGGTGGGCTTGTGGGGTACAGGGAGACGGGGGGCATGTGAGGTACAGGGGAGACAGGGGGGCATGTGGAGTACAGGGGAGACTCAGGG
>PVJN01046978.1:0-16210 GCA_004026805.1 Lasiurus borealis
GTGTGGCGCCGGCGCCCTGTGTGTGCGCGCGTGCGTGACCGGGACCAGACCCTCCTATCTTTTGCGACTCCCCTAAATTTCCGTGCACTTCTCCCTTTTCACAGTCCAAACTCCCCCCGTATGAGTTTCGGCTGGGTCTGGGGTTTAGTGTCGTAGGATAAGGGGTTCAATGCCGTTGGGAGTCTCCGTTTCCCTCCCACCAGAGAAAGCCAGCCAGGTACTCGGGCACCCGCTCTCCCAGCCCGCGCGTCTCCGCACCTCAGCTTTTTGCAGTTCCTCTGGGTGTCTGTGAACCCCTCTCTTTCCTTCTAGCTGTAGAACTTCCACTCAGCCAGCTTTCCTGTGGTTCTGGATGATGTCTGTTCTGTCTTTTAGTTGTAGTTTTGAAATTGTGCGAGGCAGCAGTGTAGGTGTTTACCTATGCCGCCATCTTGGCTCCTCTCCCCTCACATTTCTTAATACGTGGCATAGATTGCATACTATAGTAAGCAGTGGTATCACTTTTCAATATGTGGTATTTTAAAGTTAGTCACCTTAACCCCAAAGTGAGTAAAATAGAAATAAACGAAAGCACTTTTTTTCTGGTAACATTATTTCTATTATTATTTTCATTTTTAATCAAACCAGCTATTTTATACACAATTTAACCAAGTAGCTAAAGTATGGAAGTAAACTTATATCATTTACTTTTTAAACCCTAATTTAGTGATTTGAAAACCAGTTTTATAGGATATTTTTTTAAAGAAAAGACACATTTCAAAATGTGGTCGTAGTACTAGTAGTAAACCAAATAATAATAATAACAAAAATTCTGAGGAAATGAATACCAAAATGGTTCAGTTCTACATTTGTAGCCATAACTGAGAAGTGTTAAAATTACAGTTTTAGCCGAAACCAGTTTGGCTCAGTGGATAGAGCATCAGTCTTCGGACTGAAAGGTCCCAGGTTTGATTCCGGTCAAGGGCATGTACCTTGGTTGTGGGCACATCCCCACTAGAGGGTGTGCAAGAGGCAGCTGATCGATGTCTCTCTCTCATTGATGTTTCTAACTCTCTATCCTTATCCCTTCCTCTCTGTAAAAAAAATCAATAAAAATATATTTAAAAACAAAAACAAAAAACTACAGTTTTAGGCCTAGCTGGTTTTGCTCAGTAAATAGAGCTTCAGCCTATGGACTGAAGGGTCCTGAGTTAGATTCTGGTCAAGGGCAGATGCCTGGGTTTTGGACTGAATCCCCAACCCAGTATGGGGTGTGCAGGAGGCCAACCAGTGATTTTCTCTCATCACTGATGTTGTTATCTCTCCCTCTCTCTTCTCTGAAATCAATCAATCAATCAATCAATCAATCAAAGAAATGTAACTCTAAAATATATATATTTTTAAAACTACAGTTTTATCAGTAGAAAATGTACTGACTAATGAAACACTGAGACCATCAAAACTTAAGTGACTTTTGCATATCAAAGGAAAGAAAAGTGAAAAAAATTATTTGAAAGAGAGTATTGAATTAAAAATAAAAATAAATACTTGAGAGGAGCAAATGTTAACTATTTCACATATAAGCAGGTTTTCAGGCTTTTTATAAAGCTGTATTTGGGGTAGATAAGACCAGGCAAAGACAGAGCTGGCCAGATGGTTTAAAAATGTTGGGTGATACTGTGGCAAAGAAGGTAGCTTAGATGCTATTTCCAGTGAAAGGATAGTCAACATATTTGGAAACTGACTAATGATATGAAAAGCGAACTCAGAAAAAAATAAAACTGTCAAAGTATTTTTTCACTGAAACAAGATGAATGCACAAATACTGTTAATATGATCATCCTTTTAGTATATGTATGAGTTAAATATGATCGTGATGGGAAGAAATAGTTCTTTTATTTTCTCAGCTTCGTGGCCAATAAACACAACTGTGAACTGCATGAAGCTATAAAGGATTACATTGTCCATAAATGCGTCTGGAGTTGGGACTCCGAGGAGGGTTATATTCTGATGGCACAGCTGCAATGACTGGAGAGCATTCTGGATTAGTTACCCGGTTTCAGGAACGCGTGCCAGGACGTAAATCAACATGCACTTCCTTCACCCAGAAAGTTTCATTACAAAATCAGCTGAACTAAACACGGGAAATGTGTGGAGCCAGAATTCCTTTCTTTCGCAGGAAGATGATTTACAAATCATTGAAGGATTGAAGACAAATTTTGCTACGTTTCATATAAAAATTTAAAATGACTAACCTAACCTTTCTCAAATTACCCTGAAATATCTTCTTTCATTCTGTCAAAAATCCCCTGTGAGGCTGGTTTCTTTATTAAAACCCAGCATGGAAACACATAGATATACATTGCTCTCTGTAAGCAGTATCATCAATTCAACCAAGATTGAGACTTCACAGCAGTTTTCAAAGTGTGCAGACAGGCATCAAACACCGGGAATCCTATTTTACTCAACAGATTTGTTTAGTTAAGATCATGGAACAACCAAAAGTTTTGAAGGTAGTAGTGACTGCCTAACAAATGGTAATATTTTGTTCATATATTCTCAAGAACAATATGCTCAATTTTTGTCATTTTTCTTCTTCTTTACGTTTGTTCTAATTTCATTTATTGAAATGTAATTTTATCTCTAACAGTCTAATAATTAATGTACAATAAAAACATGAATTTGCATTCTGTTTGTTTTTGTTTCCTTTTGCTAGGAATGAGTTCCTGTTGTATTAAAAGAAGTATTGATCTGTAACAGGTTAGAAATAAAAAGGGGAAAGATCATTCAGGACAGATTGAGAAATATTGCCCCATTCTGGCATAAAGGGTCCATGAAGCAAAGGGAACATGCCAAGGACCTAGTACCCAAAGAATGCCAGTCCCAAAGGCCCTGGGGCTGAGTGCAGGACCCATGCAAGCTTCTGGGAATACTCTACTGAAGGTGAATGGTACTACCAGAGGGTGGAATTCTGAACCTCCGGTGTTCATGGGGCATATGGGCAGAGCTAGGATGTGCAGGCCATGTGTGCACAAGGACCCTCACAGTGTGAGGTGGAAAAGAAGGGGGGAGGCTCGGGACTAAGAGCTGGCTCATCCAGGCTCCTGTCCAGCATGAACTCCATAGCATCTAGGAATTCTCAATTTGACCAGAATTTTAAGAAGGTGTACTTGTCAAGATGGGATGATAGAATGTATTTATTTAACGGCTGTTAACTTTTTTATAACTTTTAAAAGTTGACATTTGGAATGTGGGCCTTCAATTTGATCTTTTGTCTGAGCTCCACAAACATCGGAGAACTAGCCAGGAGACATGTCAAAACTGGAGCCATGCATTTGGCAGTCGATATGGAGGGAATGTTTGCAGCTGAGAAAGAAGCAGTAAGATGTAAAGAGGGAAATCCTCCATTTAGATTGTCTGCTTTGAATCCTTTATCAGCAACCTACTAGCTGTAGAACTCTGGACTATTTTCAGTACCTCGATCTTCTCATCTGTGAATTGGGGGTGTTAATAGCACCTACTTGATGGAATGCTTTTTGAGGATCAAATGACCTCATTTATGTAAAGCACTTGGAACAGGCTGGGCATAGAAAGTAAGCTTCTCAGTATGAAGGGAGTTGTTAATAACCTAGGGAAGGAATACAGAGAAGTACAGAAGAGTCTTGGGAACATTGGGAATGTCTAGAGCTACAAAAGGTGGAGAGTGTCCCTGCACCCAGCACAGACTGGCAGGTGGTGAGTGCTCAGTAAGAGTGGGTGGATTTGAAGGATCCTAGAGAGGAGACTGAGAAGGAGCACTTGCCACATTGAATGCAGCAGAAAGGTCAAAGGGGGTGGCACCAATGATAGCCTACTGGATGCACAGTCAGTGGTTGAGAGCAGTGGTTCTCAATCTTTCTAATGCCGCGACCCTTTAATACAGTTCCTCATGTTGTGATGACCCCCAACCATAAAATTATTTTCTTTGCTACTTTATAACTGTCATTTTGCTAATTAATGAATCGTAATGTAAATATCTGTGTTTTTCGATGGTCTTAGGTGACCCTGCCAGAGGTTCTCAATCGCTGCTATAGAGCCTAAGACCATCGGAAAACACAGATATTTACATTACGATTCATAACAGTAGCAAAATTACAGTTATGAAGTAGCGACAAAAATAATTTTATGGTTGTGGGTCACCACAACATGAGGAACTGTATTAAAGGGTCGCGGCATTAGAAAGGTTGAGAACCACTGCTTTAGAGGGATGTTTCCATCCACAGGAAGTCAAATTGTAGTAAATTAAAGAATGAGTGGGTAGATGTTTCTCTTTTTAGTTTAATAAGTGTAGTGGAAACTACTCTTTTTAGAAATTAGTGTAAAGAATGAAAAAGATAAAAGAGTAGCTTTCGGGGCCTGTGAGGTAGAAAGAAATTTCTTTTCTGTTTAAGGAAACAAGGCAGACTTGGTGCTAAGAGAAAGAAAGCAGTAGAGAGGAAGAGATGACTCATGGAGCAAAAATTAGGAGAAGATGGGAGGAGGTGAAATCAAGAGAAAAGACATAGGGGTCCATCTCTAAGAAGAATATTTTGCCTGAGGTGAAAGGAAACAGGATCATTGATTAAAATATAGAAAAATATTTGAGGAGTGATAAGCCGAAGAAGTCCTTGAATTTCATGCAAGGGAATTTTGCTTTCTGGAAGGACAATAAACCTAGCTGACTAACAGAAAGCATGTTATCTTACCAATTGTGGCAGATACGGTAAATTGGCTCACTCATCCTAGCTTTTGGCTAGCTATTTTCCAATACTGGAGACAAGCTGCATAGCGCTCACGGGCCAAACTTAGCCTACTCCCTGATTTTCTATGGCCTATGGAATGGTTTTCACATGTTTGTGCTAAAATATACATAATATAAAATTTACCACTTTAATAATTTTTAAGTTTATAATCAGCATCATTAAGCACACTTAACAATGTAATGCAATCATCACCACTATGCATGCCCAGAACTTTTTCATCATCCCAAGCAGAAATTCTGTATTCATTAAATGATCCTTTCCCATTGTCCCCTCCTTGCAGCCAAGTTCTATTTTACTTTTGTCTCTCTGAACCTCTTAACTTTATCTCTATTCTACGTGCCCCATATAGGTGGAATCATACAATATATGTGCTTTTGTACCTGGCTTATTTCACGTGGCGTGACGTTTTCAAGGATTATCCATATTTAGAAGCATGTACCAGAATGTCATTCCTTTTTAAGGTCAATAGTATTCCATTGTATGGATATAACACATTTTGTTTATTCATTCATTTGTTGAAGAACATCTGGGTTATTTCCACCTTTTGGCTATTGTGAATGACGCTGTGAATATCAGTTCTGGGTCTATAACTAGGAGTGAAATTGCAGGGTCTTGTTCTATGTGTATCTTTCTGAGGAAATACTAAACTGTTTTCCACAGTTTGCCCCCCCTCTACATTTCCATTAGCAGTGCACAGGGCTCTAATTTCTCCGCATCCTCACTAGCATTGGTTATTTTCCTTTTTCAAAATAATAGCCATTTTAATAGGTGTGGAGTGATATCTCACTGTGTTTTTTTAAAAAAAATATTTTTTTATTGCTTTTTAGAGAGAGGGGAAAGGGAAGGGTGAAGAAGATGAGAGAGAATCATCGACCAGCTGCCTCCTGCATGCCCTCCACTGTAGAATGAGCCCACAACCCAGGCATGTGCCCTGCCTGGGAATTGAATCAGTGACCTCTTGGTTCATGGGTCAATGCCTGGCTGGGCTCATTGTGTTTTATTTTAACTGTGGTCAAATATATATAAAATTTACCCTCTTAACTATGTTTAATGACATTAGTAAGTGCACTTAAGTGTACATGCTATATTTTAGTATACACAGCATGTATATTAAGTTAGCATTAAGTACATTCACTGTTTAGCAACCATCACCATATTCATTCACAAAACTTTTTCATTCTACAAAACTGAAACTCTGTACCCATTATATAATAACTCCCTATTCCCACCTTCCCCATACACCTGGCAACCACCATTCTATTTCCTGTCTCTATGGATCTGACTAGTCTAGGTTTCTAAAGAAATCTGATTATCAGTTCCACTGTATCTGGGTTTTTTTCACACACATTCAAGCAATTCTAGGATACCAGCAGGGTGTCCAACAATCAGCTCAAATCTGATGCTATGCACCTGGAAAAAGCAAGAATTTTCTCCTTTTTTAAGGCTGAATAATATTCCATTGTATGCATATACATATTTTGCTTACCCATTCATCTGTCAATGGACACTTGAGTTACTTGTACCTTTTGGCTATTGTAAACAATGCTGCTATGGATATAGATGTACAAATATCAGTTCAAGTCCCTGCTTTCAATCTTTTTAGGTAAATACCCAGAAGTGGGATTGATGGGTTGTGTACGTAAAATTAACACTAGTTTTACTTTTTTGAGGAACTGCCATACAATTTCCCATAGCAGCTACATCATTTTCCTTTCCCAACAGTGCTCAAAGACTCTAATTCTTCTGCATTCTCACCAACACTTGTTATTCTCTGTTGTTTTGCTTTTTTAGAGTAGCCATCCTAATAGGTATGAGGTAGTACTCATTGTGGTTTTGATTCATATTTCCCCACTAGCTAGTGATGTTGAGCATATATATAAATATACTAGAGACCCAATGCATGCAATTCATGCAAGAATAGGCCTTCCTTCCCCAGCTGCCGGCACCGGCTTCCCTCGCAGCCCCGGCTTCATCCAAAAGGTGGTCCAGAAGAACATCCAGTCTAATTAGCATATTATGCTTTTATTATTATAGATATTCTTTCATTTATTTGAGAGAGGAAGGAAGAGGGGCAGAGAGATAGGAATATCAATGATGAGAGATTGGTTGGCTGCCTCCTGCACACCCCCTACTGGGGATCAAGCCCGCAACTAAGGCATGTGCCCTTGACCAGAATCAAACCTCGGACCTTTTCAGTCCCCAACGTGATGCTCTATTCACTAAACCAAACTGGCTAGGGGCTCTTGAGCATTTTTTTATGTGTTTATTGGCTATTTCTATATTTTATTTGGAGAAATGTCTATTCAAGTTCTTTATCCATTTTTAAAGCTGGTTTTTGAGAAACATTGATTTGTGGTTCCACTTATTTACACATTAATTGATTGATTCTTGTATGTACTCTAACCTGAAAATTGAACCAACAACCTTGTTGGTTATCATGTTTATGTTCTAAACAATTGCACTATCTGGCCAGGGCCCTTTGTCTATTTTTGAACTGTTTTTGTTGTTGTTGTTAAGTTTAAGAAATTTCTATATATTCTGGATATTATTTCTCTTGTGAGAGATGTGGTTTGCAAATATTTTCTCCTATTTTATGTGTTGCCTTTTTACTCTGTCTAACAGTGTCCTTTGATGCACAAGAGTTCTTAATTTTGATGAAGTCTAATTCCTCTTTTTGTTTTTTTTTGCCTGTGCTTTTGGTGTTATGTCCAAGAAACCATTGCTAAATCCAATGTCATGAAGACTTTCTCTTTTCTTTTTTTTTTTGAGAGAGAGTTTTAGTTTCAGCTCTTAAGTCTTTGATCCATTTTGAGTTAATTTTCATATGTGATGTAAGAGCCCAACTTTATTCTTTTGCATGTGAATATACTTTTTCCCAGCACCATTTGTTGAAAAAAGTCCTTTACATATCAAATGGTCTTTGTGCCTTTATTGAAAATAAATTGATCAAAATATTTCAGAATTTATTTCTGGGTTCTTCACATTTTTAAGTGGTTGAAACAGGTAAAAAGAATATTTTGCTACATGTGAAGATTTTATGAAATTCAAATCTGAGTACCCATAAAAAGTCTTTTATTGGGACACATCCTGTCTCATTTGTTTTGTTATCATCTATTGCTGCTTTTGTGTTATGGTAGCAGAGCTGAATAGTTGTGACAGAGATCATATTCCTGCAAATCCTAAAATATTTACTATCTGGTTCTTTCAAGAAAATATTTGCCAATCCCTAATATAGATGAAAAGCTATAAAATGACTTACTCACAGCTAGGAGCAAGGTACCTAGTTTCCACAAATTAGATTTACTCACCAGATTTACAAGTGGAAATGACTCACAAGAGTCAGCCGAATGTGCGGAGATCAAATTTTCTGGTAAGAAAACTAGTGACATGTCATTTTTCCAGGAAAGTTATCAGAGAGAGGTTTTTGCATGTGATTCTAGCATCAGGAGTGCTGGGTGGCTAGAGACGGCTGCAATCTTGTCCTACTAGGAAGGTCTTTTGGTGTGTTGGGGCATTTTTCTGGCTGTACTTCTTGGCCTCATTCCTCTGGAGAATCTGTGAGCTGTCTATTTCTTTAATAAATCTCTTTCTGCTTCAATAGCTAGAGTGACCTCTGTTGTCTGCAATCAAGAACCCTGACTGAAAAAATAAATAGATAGATAGATAGATCCCTGACTGAAATAGTGAAGACAATTATATTGTACTTAGTAATAATTCCTCAAAGGTAGTATTTTGTGAGAAACTCTATTTCAACTTTTATTATCCACAATCTTCCAATATCTGCAAATGCAATGGAATTTATAAATCACAACGGGATATAATAGAGATTATCAAAGGAATAGATCCAAAATTTAGACACACAAAAAGTTAAGACTGATTGAGAAATGGTCATTGAAATAGCACATTTAATTGTAGAAATTTCTGCCCTCTCCTCATTTCCTGGCAAACACACACTTTGATCTTATTGTAACTGAAAGAAAAAGATAGATTTCTGAAAAGAGACCAAAGAAAATTAAGTCCTAGTACTGTATTTCTCTGGAGTAGAAATCTTAATAAGATTGTTTATCATGATAGCGTTTGTTTATTGTGGAAGGTAACATATCTGGGAGGTGATGGAGATGAACAGGTAGGGAAAGAGGTAATGCTTTAGACCCAGAGATAATAATTCAGAATTCCAATCTCAATTATTACCCTTAGATGCTAAATCACTGCATTCAGAGCTGCTCCCATTTCTTCCAGCCAATGATTACACTCTTGAAAAAACAAAGTGCTCAAATTAGAATGTTTGTTTTATTGTTTCTTATGCATGCTCTCTATTTTCCCACACAATCCTGTGAGTGAGTAAGAGTGACATCACCACATAAATAAACCTTCTTACATGAACTCTGCTACAGGAATGCTCATGATTTCCAAACCCTTGATTGTTGTTGTTTTCCTATATGATTTATGTCCATTATTAGATATTTTTACTTTTTCTTCCTAGTTTGTACAAACTGATCCCATCAAGGGAGTCATGTATTTCTCCCTGGTTCACTTCTCCTATGAAAAGGAAAATTTTTCTAATTTTACTCTATGTGAGAAATGTTGGGATAGAGAAATGAAGAAAATAATTTAAAATGGAATAAAGTAAATAACACAGACCTATCCTAAAGGCTGACAAGATGATTCTTTTTTAAAATATATATTTTTATTTATTTCAGAGAGGAAGGGAGAGGGAGAGATAGTAAAATCAATGATGAGAGAGAATCATTGATCTGTTGCCTCCTGCACACCCCACACTGGGGATAGAGCCTGCAACCTAGGCATGTGCCCTGATCGGGAATCACACCGTGACCTCCTGGTTCATACGTCTACTATGCTCTACCACTGAGCCATGCTGGTCGGGCGATAAGACGATTCTTAAAGAAATCAGAACAGCCCTAACCGGTTTGGCTCCGTGGATAGAGCGTCAGCCTGCAGACTGAAGGGTCCCAGGTTCGACTGCGGTAAAGGGTATGTACCTTGTTTGCTGGCACATCCCCACTAGGGAGTGTGCAGGAGGCAGCTGATCAATGTTTCTCTCTCATCGATGTTTCTAACTCTGTATCCCTCTCCCTTCCTCTCTGTAAAACTCAATAAAATATATTTTTAAAAAAGAAAAGAAAAAGAAATCAGGACAAATTAAGAAGCAAGACATAAAAAGTAAGTAAGCTAGCCCTAGGTGAAGGTTGATCGGGAAAATAAAAATATCTTCAGAGAAAAGCACTTCCACAGAAGGAAGAAGGGGGCTTTACTCTTGAAGTCCTTGCCCAGTGGCCCTTACCCTTTGTAGGTGAAGAACAGCCTGTGTAATCGCTTGTGCCCCAACCAGCTAATGACAGGCGACATCAACTTCTGAGAAATAATTAGCTGCTTGCCCTTCACTTCCAGCCTACAATTAGGCAATTGTGGGTGCAATTATTTGTGTGTGCAATTTTATAACAACAGATAATTGTGGCTGAAGAACTGACTGCATTGTGAAAGGGAGATAAAATCCAGGCCCCCTTTTAATAAGTTAGTGTTTAAAATCTAAGCAAGTGTATAATTTGATTAGTGGAAACACACCCATGACGTTTTATAAATTACATTTTTATATTTTAACAAGTGCTTTCCCCAGCCCATTTGTGTGCCTCGCTGTAGCATCATTGGCATAGTATAATCGTAGCAAGAAATGCCACACCACAGATGGTTCAGCCACGGATGCTATCCAGGCCACACAGCAATTCTACAGCCAACACAGAAAAGGCACAAATAAAAGGCTCAAGGATGAATCTAATAACTTGTATCCTGCTTGAAACATATAAAGAAATCAAATGAAGGGCATCCAGGAAGGTACATAGCGAGTTTTCCCTGAATTGATGCTGTGCTAAAAATCCCCTCCTCCCACAGCATCCAAAGCATGCCTTTACGTTAGAGCTGAGTGCTTTGTGGGTTTTGTTTGTTTGTTTATCTCTCCCATGTCTTATAGGTTAATGAAGGAAAATGCCCATGTCATTTTTATATTTTATTTCCTCAGCATACATCTTTCTTTGGTGGCAAAAAACAAACTCAAATTAGCCTAAATAAAACAAAACAAAACATTCCTAGCCAGTTTGGCTCCGTAGATAGAGCATCCACCTGCAGACTGAAAGGTCCCGGGTTTGATTCTGATCAAGGGCACATACCTTGGTTGCAGGCTGGATCCCCTGCCCTGGTTGGGTTGTGTGAGGGAGGCAACCAGTTGATGTGTCTCTCTCACATCGATGTTCCTCTCTCTGTGTCTCTCCCTCTCCCTCCCACTCTCTCTAAAAATCAATAGAGAAATACCTCCGATGAAGATTAACAAAAACAAAAAACAAAACAAAAAATAGGCAATAAAGGTAAGGCTCTTAGTAGGCTCTCTTTCCTCCATCTCATGAGTTGGCCTCTTTCAGTAAGTTGGCCTCATTCCTTCTATTGCAGGTGGGTGTCCTCCATGTGGGAGGCAATATGAACTGATGGCTCTTTAGTCAGACTGCCAAGATTTGAATCTGGCTCTACCACTTACCCAAAATAAGTTACTAAACGGCTCTGAGTCTCAGTTTCTATATCTGTGAAATGAAGAAAATAATAATACCTACCTTATTAGGTTGATGTAAAGATTAAATGTAAAGAACTCACAACATTGCCTGATACATAAAATGTGCTCAATAAAGATAAGCTATATTAGATGTTTTTTATTTGTTTGTTTTTTAGTGAAAGAGGCAGGGAGGGTGGTATGACTGCAGACAATTCTAGGCTTATAACATTCTAACTTAGTGACCCCAAAAGAAAGAGGGAACATTTATATCACAGCATCTATAACAATTTTCCTGCATACACAACTTTGGGGAGGCATTTTGATTAGCTAAGACTTAATGAGGGTTTACTATAGGCCAGGCTTTCTATGTGTTACCTCAATAGATTTTCACCACAACTATAGTTGTCAGTGCCATTTTTATCCTCATTTTACAGATGAACAAACCAAGGCTTAGAGAAGTTTAGTACAGAATGGGCAAACATTGGCAACTTTTTTTCTGTAAAGAACTAGATAGTAAATATTTTAGGCTCTACAGGCCATATGGTCACTGTTGCAGTTAATTGATATTGTGCTGTAGCATGAAAGCAGCAGCAGACAATGTGTAAAAACATAAATGTGGGCCTGGCTGGTGTGGTTCAGTGGTTGAGCATTGATCCACGAATCAAGAGGTCACTGACTGATTCCTGGTTAGGGCTCAACCCCCCCTGTAGGGTGTGTGAGAGGCAGCCGATTAATGATTCTCTCTCATTTATGTTTCTATCTCTCACCCTTCCTCTCTGAAATCAATTTTTTTTAAAAAGAGATTAAGCTGAAACTGGTTTGGCTCAATGGATAGAGGGTCGGCCTTCGGACTGAAAGGCCCCAGGTTCGATTCCGGTCAAGGGCATGTACCTTAGTTGCGGCACAATCCCAGTAGGGAGCATGCAGGATGCAGCTGATTGATGTTTCTCTCTCATGGATGTTTCTAACTCTCTATCCCTCTCCCTTCCTCTCTGTAAAAAAAAAAAAAAAATCAATAAAATATATTTTTTTAAAAAAAGAGAGAGATTAAGATTCCTTTTTTTAAAACGGACATGGTTGTATGCTAATCAAATGTTTTATGAGCACTGAATTTTATGTTTTCTGTAATTTTCATGTGTTGCAAAATATTTTTTTAAAAATCTCTACTCCCCACCCCCTATCATTTAAACACCATTCTTAGCTCAAGGGCTATCCAAAAATAGGCAGCAGGCTGAACTTTGTCTTTGGGCCATTGTGTGTGCTGAGTTCCATCACTTTCCCAAAGCCACACAGCTAAAAATGGTGGAGCCTCAGCATGGAGTGCAGGCAGAGCTATTCTGGAGTCCTCACCTGTAACTATATCAGCCTCTCATTTTGTAAGAATGTATTATTATTGAAGAATTGAGTCAACAAAATGTAGGGCATACAGTGTAAGGAAACATTTAAGACTTTAAAATAAGCAAAAGGGTTTACTTTCTATCCTGCCTAGTACCTCCAAGGAAGTGTCTTAGGCTCTCTGACAACTTTTGTATATTGTAGCAAAGCCATAGTATGCCAATAATTCTTTTCTTTTAAAATACTTTTATTGATTTTAGAGAGGAAAAGAGAGGGAGAGATAGAGACATTAATGATGAGAGAGAACCATTGATCAGCTGCTTCCTGCACGCCCCCTAGTAGGAATCAAGCCTGCAATCTGAGCATGTACCCTTGATCAGAATCGAACTCAGGAACCTTCAGTTGGCAGGCGACGCTCTATCCACTGAGTCAAACCAGCTAGGGCATCAATTCTTGCCCATAGACATGAACATAAATTATATCTGGTTTGGGAACAGCCCTCACTCCCCCACTGTGAAAACATCAGTTTTGTATCTACTTGTAAATTCATTTTGATATTCCTGATCTGTTCAAATGTCTGTTCTTCAGGTTATTCTTTGAATTGGTTATAATATCTATCTGATTTCCTTAGCAAAAAAAGAGTTAAATAAAATATTTAACCCGTATTCATTTGATATCTGAATGAGAATTAGCATTTTACCTTTTTAAAAAAGTATTCTCTAGCAGTTTACAGTCTTCCATGATGCCCAATGGATTCAACTGACTGAGCTGGGAGAAGTCCATTATCAGAAACGGTACACCTCATGTATAGCTAAAGTCTAGGCACATTTTTTTCTTGAGTTTTAGAGGTAAATTTAAAGTGACAATAGCCCTGGCCTGGTGGCTTAGTTGATTAGAGTGTCATCCTATGCACCAAAAAGGTTGTGGGTTTGATATCCAGTCAGGGTGTATATGGGAGACAATCAATGGATGTTTGTTTCTCGAATTGATGTTTCTCTCTCTCGCTCTCTTCCTTCTTCTCTCTCTAAAATTAATAAACATATCCTCCAGTGACAATAAATAAATAAATAAATAAATAAATAAATAAATAAATAAAATGCCCAGGCAGCGTGGCTCAGTGGTTGAGTGTCGACTTATGAATCAGGAGATCACACTTTGTTTCAATTCCCAGTCAGGGCACATGCCCAGATTTCGGGTTCAATCCCCAGTGTGGGACATACAGGAAGCATCTGGTCAATGATTCTCTCTCATCATTGATGTTTCCTTTTCTTTTAAATATATTTTTATTGATTTTAGAGAGGAAGGGAGAGGGAGAGAGAGATAGAAACATCAATGATGAGAAAGAGTCATTGATTGGCTGCCTCCTGCATAGCCCCTACTAGGGATCTAGCCCACAACCCAGGCATGTGTCCTGACTGGGTATAGATCTGGTGACCTGGGTCCCCGCTCAGCCGCTGAGCCACACCCGGCTGGGCATCATTGATGTTTCCATTTTTCTTTCCCGTCCTCTCTGAAATCAATTAAAATATATATTAAAATAAATAAAGTGACAATAAAACCTTTCTTATGTCCTGTTGTTCTAATTTTAATTCTCTATCTACTAATTTTGTGATTTGATTTGTATATGACCAATAAGTTTTTCCCCTGTTGATAAGGACTTCGGTTTATGGTCTGTAAGTGATTTCTGTATTGGGATTTTGGGTTACAGAGACCTATTCTTTGTTAGGTGATTTGTTAGTTTTTCATATCTGTTTGTATGTCTGACTGCTTTCTGCTAAATCAAAGGTCAAAGAGAGATCTAGAGATGCTACATGGCTGGCTTTGAAAATAGGGGAAGAGGCCACAAGTGTAGAGATGCAGATGGCCTCTAGAAGCTGAAAAAGACATAGGAATGCATTTTCTCCTAGAGCTTCCAGAAGGAATGCAGCCCTTGATTTTAGCCCATAACCCTTATGATCTTCTTACACCATCAACAGGAAACTAATATGATCCTTTAAGACTATGTCCTCCTTTCTCCCTCCCTCTCTCCTACCCTCCCTTCCTATCTTCCATTCTCTCTGAAAACAATGGGAGAAAAAATACCCTCAGGTGAGGATTAACAACCACAAAATTATTCTTTGTCAATACTTGGCTAAATAGCATTATTAATATTCTTATATGTGTTCATTTAGAAAAGCTTATTATTTTGTGCAGTTCATTTTACGGTCGGATAGGTCTCATTATTAAAAGTGTACTTCATTATCTTTAAACTAGCATCTCCATAATTTTACCTATTTTTCCTATTTTTTTTGCCCAAGAGCTAAATAGAATGATACTAAAGATCAAATATATTTTTAAATATATATATATATATATTTTATTTCAGAGAGGAAGAGAGAGATAGAAACATCAATAATGAGATAGAATCATTGATCAGCTGCCTCCTGCTGGGGATCCAGCCTACAATCCAGGCAAGTGCCCTTGGCCTGGGACCAAAGCTGGGACCCTTCAGTCCGTAGGCGGATGCTCTATCCACTAAGCCAGTGGTCGGCAAACTTCAGCTTGAGAGCCACATGCGGCTCTTTGGCCCCTTGAGTGTGGCTCTTCCACAAAATACCATGGCCTAGGTGAGTCTATTTTGAAGAAATGGCGTTAGAAAAAGTTTAAGTTTAAAAAATTTGGCTCTTAAAAGAAATTTCAATTGTACTGTTGATATTTGGCTCTGTTGACTAATGAGTTTGCCGACCACTGCAGTAAGCCAAACCAGCTACGGTAAGATCTAATATTTAAAGATGCACCTATTGGGTTCCTGGGTCCATTTCTCTGTCTCCCATTTTCTTACCTACTGTCTTTCCTTTCCAGACCAAGTCTTTTAATCCATCTTTCTGGTTGTTACCCCACTTGTCATTCACAAAGCTAAAGGAGTTCATCACTATCAAACCAGTACTACATTAAATGTTAAAGGTTATTCTTTAAGAGGAGGAGAGAAGAAAGAAGTGCAGGAGGAGAAGGAGAGGAAGAAGAAGAAATAAAAAATATGAACAATAAAATCACAATAAATACATGTCTATCAACAATTGAATCTAAAAAAATAAAAATAAACAAGAAATCTAATGAACAAAATAAACTGATGAGTAATATAGAATCATAGGCATGGAAACATGGAACAGACTGATGAATCTCAAAGGGAAGGTGGGAGGTGGGAGGGGGGGACAGGGGGAGACATTAACCAAAGATTTTCTATGCATACTTGCATTACTTATAGACAGACAATAGGGTGGCAAAGGGCTGAGGTGAGGCAGGAACTGGGTGGAGGGGGACCATGGGGTGGGGCATGGGGTGGGGAGGAACATCTGTAATACTTTCAACAATAAAGATTAAAAAAAAATATTTTATTTTTTAAATTAAAAGAAATACAAGTCTTATGCTCATTCCTACTATTTCTGGTCTGCTGTACACCTTCAAGTTTTCCTAAGAATCTGGCTCAATCTGGCAGGGGAGAAAAGGTCAGAGGAGGGTCTGAATTGAATGATTACTTGTCCTGCCAATCAGTCAAGTAGTGCCACCCAGTGTGTTTTGG
>PVJN01046979.1:0-16210 GCA_004026805.1 Lasiurus borealis
TTAGGGTGGATTAGGGGGACTGACACCGGCAGGCAGTGGGGAGTGCACCTCCCCCAGGACAGGGGCCAACTCCTGGCTCCAAGCGGAGGCGCGGGGCGCAGAGACGGAGGCGGGCTCACGCCGCTCCCCGCCCGGCGCCCCTACACACACCGTCCGTCACACACCGCCCTGCTCGGCACCTGCCCGGCGGTCCTGTCCGGGAGCGCACACCGCACTGCTAGCGACACTAGCTACGCCGGGTCCCTCGGCCGCGACACGCGTGCAGACGGATGCTCTCGTGATGGGGAGGACTCCCCCGCCACGGCTCGTCCGTCAGGGCAGCCAGCGCCGAGCTCCGGACCGGGCGACCGCTGGCCGGCCGGCCGGCTCGGGCGGGGGCAGGGGGGGGACCCGGGGCGCACTCACACGTTGAGGACGTTGCGCTTGTTGCTGAGGTAGCTCTCGGGCAGCGGGGAGAGCTCCTTGAGAAGGGAGCCCGCCAGCATGGACGTCGCCAGCGCCCAGGGCAGGTAGCGCCGCACGGCCACCCGCACCAGCGTCCCCCTGAGGACCCACGCGCAGCGCTCTACGTGCTCCATGCCGGACCTCGTCGGCCACCGTCCGCCGCCCCGTGCGCTCTCGGCCACCGTCTCGCCCGGAGCCCAGGCCGGAACGCCCCCTCCCCCGGGCGCATGCGCGCGGCCCGCAGGCCCCGCCCCCTTCCCCAGGCGCATGCGCGCAGCGCGCAGGCCCCGCCCCCCGCCCCGCGGAGCGCCGGCGCCCGCCCCGCCCTCCTCGTCGGCTGGCAGTTGGCGGCCTCAGCGGCGCGCTGGTCTCCGAACTCCGCGCTCCACGCCTCTCGCTCCCCTCAGTCCCGCTACAGGCGACACGCTCCGACTGCCGTAGGTTCCGAGTCTTGCTCCGGTCTGGGGAAGGGCGCCTGCGGGGGTATTTGCTGCGGGCGGGAAGGATAAATAGGGCGCTGCAGCCATTAGGACGGAGCTCACAGCATCCCTGCGTCTCTCCGTCGGAGCCTTCTGTAAAACGGTGAGGCCAGCGGAGACGAATCCTTCCCAAAAGTTAGCGTATGCACTCGTGATGGTGACCCCGTTATAGGGAACTGAGGTCCAATCACATTAGAAAACAAATGTGTCAAGCAACTTATTTTGCATTTAAATTATTACATTTATTTTCACTTTTAAAACACTTCGTATTGGCCTGGCCGGGTTGGCTCAGTGGGTAGAGCGTCGTTGGCCTGCGGAGTCAAGGGTCCCGGGTTCGATTCCGGCCATAGGTGCGTCCCTTGGTTGCGGGCACATCCCCAGTAGGGGGCGTGCAGGAGGCGGCTGGTCCATGTTTCCAACTCTCCCTCTCCCTTCCTCTCTTAAAAAAGTAAAATAAAGTATAAAAAAATAAATATATAGCCGAGACCGGTTTGGCTCAGTGGATAGAGCGTTGGCCTGCGGACTGAAAGGTCCTGGGTTTGATTCCAGCCGGGGGCATGTACCTTGCTTGCGGGCACATCTCCACTGTGGGGCGTGCAGGAGGCGGCTGATCGATGTCTCTCTCTCATCGATGTTTCTGACTTTCTATCCCTCTCCCTTCCTCTCTGTGAAAAATCAATAAAATATATTAAAATAAACAAACAAACAAACAAATAAATAAATAAAACTGTGTACTGAGTGAACACGCTGGTTAGGGGCCTTGCTTGCGGGCACATCTCCACTGTGGGGCGTGCAGGAAGCGGCTGATTGATGTCTCTCTCTCGATGTTTCTGACTTTCTATCCCTCTCCCTTCCTCTCTGTGAAAAATCAATAAAATATATTAAAATAAATAAATAAATGAATGAATGAATGAATAAATAAATAAATAAATAAAACAGTGTGTACTGAGTGAACACGCTGGTTAGGGGCCTGTTAAGGAGATCAGATGAGGAAACGCAGTCCTTAGTGCATCCCAGAACTAAGCCCTCTGACTCCCGGGCGTGACTGGCGGCTAATGCAGCGCTCCCCAGCCTGGGGTCAGACCTTGGCTCCTGCATCGGGTTCCCGGGGCTGCCATCACCAATGGTCACAGACTTGGTGGCCTAGGAAAACAGAAATGCATTATCTGCCCAGTGGGGAGGCCCGCAGTCTGAAATGCAGCTGTGGGCAGGCGTGGTCCTCCCTAGTTTCTGGTGACCACCTGTCAGCCCTGGGCCTTCCTTGTCGCTGAATAACTCCAGGCTCTGCTCTGTCTTCACGGGGCCCTCTTTCCTCTGTGTGTCTTGTCTCCTGTTTCTTCATAGGACACTAGCCATTAGGTTAGTGGGCCCCCTTAAGTCCAGGATAATCTCATCTGGAGATCCTGAATGAGACCTGCAGAGACCCTGTTCCCAAATTAGGTTACATTTCCAGGTGCAGTTCTTCCTGACTCCATATTCAGTGACAATAGCCATGTTGGGAGTGTTTACACTAAGGAAATTGGCAGGTGCTACAAAATCAAATGCAACTCTATTGGTCAAAACATGGCTGACGTGCAACTAACTACAGGTTGGCTTTGGATACAAGAGTCCAGCAAAAATCAATGAGAGCATTCTGTGAGAATTATTTAGCTATATGAGATCTACAACAAAGGATATTTGCTTATTTCATTGTTTTTAAACTATGTGCTACATATTTTACATATTAAGAAAAGTCTATAGCAAACTTATATGTACCTGTATACTTACACATTTCCCCCCTCGGCAGCTAGTTGTTAATCATTTGCCAACAAATCACTGGTTGTGGTCCAGTCCACACATAAAAATATATATATGTGGCATATAAATAAATATATATGTTAATAGATACATAGAGATAGCTATAAACATAGCTTTATAACAGTTTGTGACAGAATTTGCCTCTACTCTGTGTAAGGCACTCTGCTATTTTCTATTCAATTATGAACTCAATTTAAAAATGCTGGTTATAACTTAATAAAAGGAAGATAAATGATCCAATTAAAAAATGGGCAATGGTCCTAAATAGAATCTTTTCAAAAGAAGTCAGAAGGAAAGCCAAGAGACACATGAAAACATGTTCAAAGTCACTAATCATCCGAGAGATGCAAATCAAAACGACAATGCGATACCATCTTACACCGGTCAGAATGGCAATCATCAACAAATCAACAAACGACAAGTGCTGGCGAGAATGCCGAGAAAAAGGAACCCTCGTGCACTGCTGGTGGGAATGCAGACTGGTGCAGCCACTGTGGAGAACAGTATGGAGTTTCCTCAAAAAACTAAAAATGGAACTCCCATTTGATCCAGAAATCCCACTCCTAGGAATATATCCTAAGAAACTAGAAACACCAATCAGAAAGGATATATGCACCCCTATGTTCATAGCAGCACAATTTACAATAGCTAAGATTTGGAAACAGCCTAGGTACCCGTCAGCACATGAGTGGATTAAAAAACTATGGTACATCTACACAATGGAATACATGCTGTCATAAAAAAGAAGGAATTCTTACCATTTGCAGCAACCTGGATGGAACTGGAGAGCATTATGCTAAGTGAAATAAGCCAGTCAATGAAAGAAAAATACCACATGATTTCACTCATTTATGGATAATAAAGAACATTATAAACTGATGAACAAAAAGATAGATACAGAAGCAGTAAAGCATCCAACAGAATGTCAAATTATAGTGGGAAGGTTAGGGAGAGGTGGGGTAGGTAAGAGATCAACTGAAGGACTTGTATGCATACATATAAGCATAACCAATGGACCCAAGACATGGGGGGGGGAGGGGGGAGAGGAAGGGGTTAGGGCATCCATGGGAGTGGGGGGGGACAATGGGAAGATATGCACACATGTAATACATTAATAAAAACGGGTAAAAATTTTTTAAAGTAAGTAAATAAATAAAATGCTGGTTATGACCCACAGAATTGATTTTACAACTCACTAATGGGTGGGGCTCTACAGTTTGAAAAGCACATTAGATTTCAAAGCATTGGAAGGTGATGCTCTGCACTTCCCCACCAGAGGGTGACAGAGGACCACAAATACCAGGGTTTTGCAATGCCTGAGACTTCATGGGTATCATCTACGTTAATTGGTTTTCATTCCATTTATCTACTTAAATACTTGCCAGAAGTATATGGTTCTGGCGTAAGGAACTTAAAATCTAATAAGGGTGATAATCATTAATTTATTCAACCAAACAGCAGTTATTAACCATTTACCAAGTTTGGGACTAGACATTAGTTCCTCCCATGTTTAATAATTTCAGATTTAAGACAATTTAAAAATACAATTTCCCACATTTTTTTAAAAAAAAAGAAATATGTTTTAATTGATTTTAGAGAGAGGAAGTGAGAAAGAGAAACATCAATCTGCTCCCTCCCACACACATTCCAAGAGCGGATTGAACACTCAATCTGGGCATACACCCTGAGCAGGAATTGAACCAGCAACCCTTTAATGCAGATGCAGGGGATAACGCTCACCCAACTGAGCCGTACTGGCCAGGGTACAATCTTCCAGAATATACAAGTTGAGGCTGGACCATCTGGTCAAACCAGAAAGTAAAGAAGCCATTAGCAATAAAAGGTTGGTAAGGTGATTTCAAAAGGACACAGGAATCAACAAAAAGATTCCCAAAGACCCAAGATGGGACAATTTGAGCATAAATGAGAATAATAACTTCAATGGATGGAAACACACTTCTTTTAAATCCATGGGTTCATAATGGCACTTGAAAAACATAATGGCCATTTTTGGAGGAATCAATTCATTATTTTGAAAACTAGTAAATAAGGTAAAGAATCAAGCTTTTTTTAAAAATTTTTTTTGCTGCTCCTATGGGAACTGAACCACTGAATAATGAGAAGGTAGATGAGTTTCTTGTTAAATAACTAATAAAGATGTTCATAAAGAGAAAAGTTTAATAAATACTGAGCAGCACTTTCAATTAAAGCTTTAAAAACCCATCACATAAGATTTAACATTTTATGTCAGATTATCATAATTTTTATCTTTGTTTCGAATTTCATATTTTAGGTTTCTTAGACTCAGGTTTTATAGAAGTGCATGGCTTCATGGTTATAGAAATGGAGAATTAGAATGAAAAATACGTCTGCTATAAAAAAGTAATATTTTCTATTGAATGCTGAATGTAATTTCATAAGCAAACCCTATATTTATTTCACTTTTGTTATAAGAGTTTCAAGATTATAGAATTTATCTTAAAATGTGAGTTTCTCTTGGGCAAATTAATAACCTGCCTTTTAATTTTTTGAAAATCACTTCTACTTGTCTTTTTATTTTGATGGCAGTGTTTTTGAAAAATATGAAATCCCTAAATTTGTGGAATGGCTGCATGGAAATCATCTGAGATTATGATTGTGCTTTGGCTCGGCATGGATATATGTAAACTAGAAGGAAATGAAAGTTTTTACTGCTTTCTATAAAGGATTTTTATTTTTTATAACCATGTTACATTCTAATATCACTGATTCATAAAATTAAAGTCTGCTGGGGTAGAATACAAAAAAAAAAAAAGGTGTTTCCATTAGAAAAGAGGCCTCTATTCTGACAGTGATCTTGATATGTTTTAAAGTAAATTGGCCTGGCCCAGTCAGTGTGGCTCAATGGTTGAACATATCCCTATGAACCAGGTGTTCACAGTTCCATTCCCGGTCAGGGCACAAGCCCAGATTGTGGGCTTGATCCCCATAGGGGGTGTGCAGGAAGCAGTGGATCAAAGATTGATTCTATTCTCATCATTAATATTTCTGTCTTTCCCTCTCCCTTTCTCTCTGAAATCAATAAAAATATAGTACATATATTTTAAAGTAAATTGGCCTGTATCATTTGGTTAAGTGGCAAAAACTAAGAGGTCTTTATGGATTAGGAATGCCATCAAAGTTTCTTTTTTAAACACACTTTATGGTTTATTTATTCATGTGTTTATTTCCTATCTTTCCTACTTGAATGTCAGCCCCAGAGGGTAGGGAACATTGCCTGTTTTATTCAATAATGCATCTCAAGCTTCTAGAACTGAGTCTGGCAGCTACTAAACATGCAAAAAAAATTTTTTTGTAAATACGTTAAAATCATTATTAAGTCCTAGCCGGTTTGGCCTAGTGGATAGAGCATTGGCCTGTGGACCAAAGGTTCCCAGGTTCGATTCCTGTCAAGTGCATGTACCTAGGTTGCAGACTCCTCCTTGGTCAGGGCTCGAGCACAGACGAGGCAACCAGTTGATGTGTTTCTTTCACATCATTATTTCTCTGTCTTTTCCACTCTATTCACTCTCTCTAAAAATCAATGGAAAAATATCCTCAGGTGAGGATTTTAAAAAAAAAATCCTTATTATATGATGTAAAGGAAATTATTTTAAAATTTGCTTTTTTATGAAGAGAAGAGAAACGATGAAAAATAATCATTCTTTTCTTTTTCTTTTTCTTTTTTATTGTGTTACATGTATACATATCTCCCCATTGCTTCTCCCCCTCCCAGGCATACCCCAACCCAATCGTTCTTAAATTGATTATAAATCTCTGGGACTGAGTTTTCTGGTCCATCAAGTTTGAAGGATGCTGAGGTAGAATGATAATAGGTTATGTAAAGAATGCTTGGGGTCATGAGGAGAGGACCCTATAATAGGATCAGGGAGGCTCAGGGAAGAGTTGTTGGAAGCGTTGATTTCTGAAGGATTTCTGGCTGGAGCTGGCCAGAGGAATAGTGGGAAGAGATCATTCCAGAAAGAGCAACTGGCAGGTGTCCTTTTGTTAGCTAGTATGATTGAAATAATTCACTCTGGGTTGGCAGGGCAGAGAGGCAGCCAGTAATTCTCCCAGGGGCGGGCGGCCCTCTTTGTCTACAGTCTCTGGCCAGCCCGCAGAAGTCTGCGTCCCCTGTACCAATTCCTTCCTTCTGAGCGCTCCCCTGCAATGCCTCCCCAATTCGTAACCTCTGGCCACCTCCTTTTCTGGCTGCGTGGGATGACTAGCCACCCCTGAGGGGAGGCAGTTGAGCAAAATCTTTGTCTCCAGAGGCCAGCCTGACTGCTTAACTGGGAGGGGGTTGTATCTACTGGCTGTGCCTCACAGTACACAACCTCCTGCTGTGCATTATCTGGGCCATTTCTGCCCAAGGTCAGAAGGCCTGGGTGGTAAGGGGTGGGGGACGTGCGAAGAGGAGGCAGGAATGAGGGAGAATAATGGAAAGGGCTGCCAGGGACCCTACACCATCCCCAGCAGCCTTGAGGATCCTCTTGCAGACCCCAAACTGACCTGGAAGGAGGAAGCAGTTGTTGCCTGAAAGAGTTGTTGGTAAAATTAGGTGGGGAGTGGGAGGGGAAAAGCAGGGAACTGAGTATCCCAGTTCAGCATACCCATAGGATGGAGGAAAGACACTGTGATCAGAGGCTTTGGGAGTATAGTTCTAGTTCTAGTTCTTTATCTGTGGGTCATCACATAGATATTTGCTTTTAAAATATTAAATTACATATTTATATTTTATAAGTCTTGTACTTTGTAATACACACACACACACATATATACACACATTATTGATTTAAGAGAGGAAGGGAGAGGAGATAGAAACATCAAGGATGTGAAAAAATCATTGATCTGCTTCCTCCTGCACACCCCCTACTGAGGATGGAGCCTGCAATCCAGGCATGTGCCCTTGACTGGAATGGAATCCCTCAGTCCGCAGGCCAACGCTCTATCCATTGAGCCAGACCAGCTAGGGCTATAATTCATAATTTATGAAATGACATATATATTTACACCAAACTGAGAATAAAATGCCTAGATTCTGAAAAGAACTTCTGTTTTATTGAGCCTTAATTAAGAGTCCAGTGGCACTGTGCTAAGTGCCTTACTGTGCAGTTGATCTTGAACAATGCAGAGATTAGGAGCACCAGTCTCCCTGCAATTGAAAATTTGTGTATTGCTTTTGGCTCCCCTAAAACTTAAGTACTGTTGACGAAGCCTTACTGATAACATAGTCGATTAACACATATTTTGTATGTTATTTAGTATATTACATACTGTATTCTTACAATAAAGTAAGGTGGAGAAAAAATATTTTCAAGAAAATTGTAAGAAAAAAATACATTTACAGAACTGTATGTATTAACTGAGAAAAATCTGAGTATAAGTAGACCCATTCAGGTCAAACCCACGTTGATTAAGGGCCAACTGTGTTTGATTCCCTTCCTTCTCACAACAACCTCACAGGTAGTACTAGTATCACTCCAGTCTCCAAATGGAAACAGAGGCACACCGAGGCTGAGGAATGACCTAGTCAGAGTCACACAGCTAGCAATCCAGCTCAGTGAGGATTCAAACTAGGCAAAGTGCTTAACCACTCACCCACACTGCCTCCTGGACTTGGGGAGTGCCACTCGGACCAAAAGTAATGGCTCTCCTGCTCACAGCACTCTGCAAATCCACCAAGTGGCAGTTGATAGGGTTTAGCGGCCATGTGTTAGAACACAGTCAGACAGACGTGGGTTCAAGTCCAGATTCAGACTTTACCCATGTGACCTAGGATAAGCCCTTACCTCTCTGTTTTCTCACCTAAAAATGAGGTCGGTATCGTGCTAACTTTGTTGCCCAGATAAATGAATGAAACCTTATTTCACCAGGTGTCAGGTACACAGTAAGGGCACAGTCGGTGGCCACCTCTAAAAGATGTTCCTCGTTGCTCATTATAGCCCGTGAGCTAGGCAAGGCAGAGTGGCACCGTCCCCACTTAACAGATGGGCAGTCTGGCTCAGTTCTCCTGCCCCTGGACTGCAAGGAGGCTCAGAGGGTCCCACGGGCCCCTTCCCACCCCCGCCCTGTTGAATTCTTAGGGTCCCGCTCTGGCATCCACACCCCGCGCAGGAATTCGGTGGTCAGGCTGGGGGCGCTGACGCGGAGGCTTTTCCGCTCCAGCTGCACAGGCCGGCAATGCAGCAAATTCCACAGCCACACCTGGCGGTGCAGCTGTCCGGCTGCGCCGGGACAAGGATTCTCCAGTCCTCCCGCCGCTGGCCCCAGGGCACGGCTGCTGGCTCCCGTGGCTTCACGCCTCAGACTGCGGGGAAGTGGGCAGACCAAGGCTCAGAGCATGGGGGCCCCTTCAAGGTTAAGTCCACATGGCCATCCACACCTTCCAGCTCCCACCCCCACTATTTTGGAGGAGGGAAGGGGCTAGTCCTCCCAGGAGGCTGAGGGGCGCCCTGGCCCAGCCCTGCAAACAGCCAACTTGGAATCCTTACAGAGAGGAGGACAGAAACAGACCGTCCCCCACACCCCTCAGGTTTCAAGGGTTCTGGGATCCATGGAATATCAGCTCCTAGGTTGAACTGGGGTGAGGCTCCCTCTTTTCCTGAAGAACTAAGCCCTGGTCTGTCCACCTCCCTCCCAGCCCCCAGTCCCTATGCCCCATTGGGGCAAAGCACTGAAGGAGAATCTCAGGTCTTCATCAGCTCTGCAGCTGGTAAGGCATTCAAGGCCTCCAACCTGCAAGCAAGTGCCTGTGCTTACCTCGGACCGGGTCTCTCAATCCACCTCTTGCACTCTCTGTACCCTCTAAGTCTTCCCTGCCCTGCCTTTTTTCAGTTTTGACTTCAAATGAACCAAATTCCCTCTAGCCTTAGAGCCCTTGCCTGTACTGCTCCCTTCTCCTTGTACCGCTGTCTCTCTGGTTCACCCCTTGTACAGCTAGCTATCTTTCAGCTTCTCTTTTCACCCAGGTAACTACTCCGTTTTAGGGAGGTTGCTTAATCATCACGTATTACTAATATGACTAATGGAGTACCTTGAAAATCCTTGAGCCATAGCTCTTTTACATTAAGTTTATAATCAACTTGTCAACTTCCAGAAACCTTGTTGGGATTTTATTGGGATCATACTGTTTACTTATATTGATATGATTCCGAAACAAATTAGACAAAACTCCTTCAGCCTCCAAGAACTGCTTTGCTCATGATCTTCCTTTTTAATTTTATTTCATTTAATGAGAGAGCTTATTAAGCCTATTTTACAGATGAGGAAACTGAGGCTCAGAAAAATGACATGACTTGCCCCAAGGTCCCAGGGTAAGGAAGTGGTGGGGCCAACACCACATCTGTCTGACTCACAAATCTGCCCATGGGAGTCAGTTCAGTCTATGGGTTTGGTTTGCCTGTGTCTCCATTTGTGTGTTTACATGTAGGGTGTGTTCCCATGTACCCAGAGTGGGAAAGCATTTATATTTGAGGAGGGATGTGCTGTGGGGTTGAGTGGGAGTACAGGTGTGTCTGTTTTACTGGACAGTGACTTCTACTTGTGTCAGTATCAGGGTCTTTGGATGTGTGTGTACAGTATAAGGGGTTTTAGTGGGTGTATTGGGGGAGGGAAATTATGTATATGGGGTAGGAAATATGTGTTGGGAAGACAGGAATGGGATATTTCTGTTGGTGTGTGTGTTTTCTCTTTTATATAGGATTTTAATTTTAAATATGCTGAAAGAGCTCTTTTAAAGATTGTTAAAACTATATATAACTCTTAACCTTTTTATTGAGGTATAAATTAATTTCAAGTGCCAAAATCTAAAGTGTACAAGTAGATGAATTTTTATATATGTACACCACCTAGATCAAAATATGAAACAGATACAGCAGCCTTAGGAGGAGCTCCATCATTCCCCTCTCAATCAGTATCCCCCCAAATTAGCCCTGGTTCTGACTTCTATCATCCTAAGTTAGTTTTGCCTATAATTTAACATCTTGTCAATGGAATTATACAGTTTCTGTTTGGGCAAGTTAATAGCAAACATTGATTTTGTGCTAATACTTTCAACATCTCACTGAATTTCTCATAATAGCCAAATAAGGAGGCACCTATTTATTGTTCCCAATTTATAGATGAGGAAACGGAGGCTTAGAGAGGGCTTATAACTTGCCCTGGTTCCTTGAGAGCCAGGATCCTCTCTGACTCCACAGCTCTGGTTCTTGTGCACTAGACCCGTGGTGGTCTACAAACTGTGGCTCACGAGCCACATGCGGCTCTTTGGCCCCTTGAGTGTGACTCTTCCACAAAATACCATGGCCTGGCGAGTCTATTTTGAAGAAGTGGCATTAGAAGAAGCTTAAGTTTAAAAAATTGGGCTCTCAAAAGAAATTGTTGTCCTGTTGATATTTAGCTCTGTTGACCAATGAGTTTGCCGACCACTGCACTAGACCATCCAACCATCCACTGGGTACTCTGCCAAAGAAGTGGCTGTTAATTGGGTAGAGAGAGAACAGCAGGCAGACCTGGGCACCCAGAGGTGCTTCTGGGTGCATTTTATCTTCTGAGGAGCTGGTTTCTCTGAACCTGCTGTGGGACCTCCCCAGTCCTGTTTGCTGGGTCAGGAACTAGCACCGGCAGCCCAAACACCGCTGTGCTGCGGGGACACACCATGCCACGGGGGTCAAGTTCTGGCTCCCAGACTTATTTGCTGTGTGACTGTGGGCAAGTCGCCTCCCTCTTTGAACCTCCGTGTCCTCAGCCTTTATAAAGAAGGTATGTGGTCCAGGCGGTAAGCAGATGGAAGGTGCCACCATATAAATTACTACAGCTGTTATTTTTTTAAATCCTTTTTATGGTCAAATAAAACACAAATACAGAAAGTCACATAAAATAAATAAGGTGAACCTAATAAGGTGAACCATTTGCAACCACTAGTCAGATCACAAAATAGAAGCCTTTCAAATGTCCTATCTCATCACAGCCAGACTTTTACTAGGTGAACTGGTTAATAATGCGGATTGTTTTTTCAATAGATGGAGTTACACATATGTTGATATATTTGCGATTTGATTTGTATGCTATTTTGTTGTATTGACAGCAAGCTTCAAAACTTCATATGTCGCCCTAGCTAGTTTGGCTCAGTGGATAGAGTGTTGGCCTGCGGACTGAAAGGTCCCAGGTTCAATTCCAGTCAAGGGCATGTACCTTGGTTGCGGGCACATCCCCCAGTAGGGAGTGTGCAAGAGGCAGCTGATCGATGTCTCTCTCTCATCAATGTTTCTAATTCTCTATCCCTCTCCCTTCCTCTCTGTAAAAAGTCAATAAAATATATTTAAAAAAAAACTTCATATGTCAAATTTGCTGAAGGTGTTAACATCATAGATAGTTTTATGCTTAAAAATGTTGAATTTTGTGCCCCCCAAAAAAGAGCATTTTCAGGAAGTTTTAATTCATTACTTTATTTTGAAGAAAAGTGCTACTGAATACTTTGGGAAGTTTATGGTGAACATGCTCCATCTCAACATACTTGTGAATGTTGGTTTAAAGGCTTTAAAAGTAATCATTTCAATGTGAAAGACAAAACGTCCCGGTCAACCGAAAAAGTTTGAAAATCAAGATGCATGTCAAATTCAAAAACAACTTGAAGAAAGATTAAACGTTGCTTAGCAAACAATTTTCTATCGTTTACAAGCAATGGGAAAGATTTTAAGGGAAGGAAAATGGGTGGCACATCAATTGAACGAAAGACAAATGGAAAACCAAAAAGTCCTCAATAAATAAAGTCTCTTTTTTGCATTGAATTGTAACTGGCGATGAAAAGTGGAATCCCAAATGCACAAAATCATGGGTTGATCAGGTCAACCATCAACAATGACTACAAGGACAAATCGCTTCAGAAAGAAGATACTGCTTTGTGTTTGGTGGAATCAGGAAGGTGTGGTGTTATGAGCTTCTAAAACCATTTAGCAGTTCATAATGCGGATACTGGTTAATAATGTGGATTGATCATTTACCAGTTAATAATGCAGATTTTGTAATAAAAAATAATTTCAAGAGAAAGATAAAAAATGCTTTATTCGAAGTAATGCCCATCACTAACTACACATTTCCCCATCTTTCAGGTAATTTGTAGATACTGTCCCATAGAACTTTTCATGTTTTGAAGCAGACCATTCAGAGACCCACTTCTTCATACATTTTGAAGTGCTGCTCAGAAAGTGTGTGTGCCATCGATTGGAACAAATGGTAATCTGAAGGAGCAAGGTCTGGTAAATATGGCAGGTAAGTTAATACTTCCTAGGCAAGATCTTTTAAAGTGTCTTTAACAGGTTTTGAAGTGTGTGTTGGTGCGTCATCATAATGCAAAATTACTTTGCCGGGTCTTCTGGCCCATTCTGGTGGTTCAAATTGATTATCTGTTGTCAGTAGCGATCAGTATTAATGGTTTCACCCAGTTTTAGAATCTCATAATACACCACATCTTCCTGATCCCACCAAACACAGAGCAGTGTCTTCTTTCTGAAGTGATTTGGCCTTGCAGTCAATGCTGATGGTTGACCTGATTAACCCATGATTTTGTGCATTTGGGATTCTCAAAATAAATCCACTTTTAATTGCCAGTCACAATTCAATGCAAAAAAAGACTCTCGTGCTGTTGAAGCAACATTTTACTGAGGACTTTTCTGTTTTCTATTTGTCTTTCATTCAGTTGATGTGGCACCCATTTTCCTTCCTTAAAAATCCTTCTCATTGTTTGTAAATGATAGGAAATTGTTTGCTAAGCAATGTTTAATCTTTCTTCAAGTTGTTTTTTAATTTGACACGCATCTTCATCTAATAATGCTTGTAATTGTTGGTCTTCAAACTTTTTCCGTTGACCTAGACGTTCTTTGTCTTTCACATCAAAATCATCACTTTTAAAGCCTTTAAACCAGCATTCACAAGTATGTTGAGATGGAGCATGTTCACCATAAACTTCCCAAAGTATTCAGTAGCACTTTCCTTCAAAATAAAGTAATGAATTAAAACTTCCTGAAAATGCTCTTTTTTTTTGGCACGAAATTCGACATTTTTAAACATAAAAAACTATGATGTTAACGCCTTCAGAAAATTTGACATATGAAGTTTTGAAGCTTGCTGTCAATACAACAAAATAGCATACATATCAAATCGCATATATATCAACATATGTGTAATTCCATCTATTGAAAAAAATCCTCATTATTAACCAGTACACCTACTATAGTATTTCTTTGTGTTTCTTTATAGTTGTATTGCCCAAGTACCCATCTCTAAATAGTAGAATTTATTCTTACACCATTGAAAGACTTTGTGTTTTTTAAGTGTCTTAAGTGTCCACTGACTCTCCTCTTTCATACCTTTTGTTTTCTTAAAGTTTAAATTTTGGAAGAACCTGCAGTGGTGGTTTGTTGTTGTTGTTAAATGTTTTTATTGATTTTAGAGAGAGGAAGGAAGAGAAATAGAGAGATAGAAACATCAGTGATGAGAGAGAACCATTGATCAGCTGCCTCCTGTATGCCCCTACTGGGGATTGAGCCTGCAACCCAGGAATGGGCCTGGACTGGAAATTGAACTGGTGACCTTTAGGTTCATGGGTCATTGCTCAACCACTGAGCAACACCAGTCGGGCTGACCTGGAGAGCTTTGAAGGGTCTGGATCATCACTATTTTGTTTTGTTTTCTTTTTCTACATGTGCTCTCCTCAAGTTCCCTCCCTCCTCCACTCGATTTGGAATAAAGTAAATCTGAGTTGCAGTGCTAAGTCTGTCAATTGCGGTATGACCTTGGTCAAGTCACATAACCTCTCTGAACCACCTTCCTCAACTGGCAAATGGGGAGTGACTGAGAAGATTCCTAAGGCCCTTCCAGCTTTCTCAGTCTCCTCTCCCAGGCACGAGGCTCCTGGCCCACAGTCTTCTCAGAAGTAACTGTTTCAGGGTAAGAATCAGAGAGACCTAGCATTGGGACCCAGTTTCTACGGGGACTAGCTGTGTGAACTTGGGTGAGTTCCTTAATCTCTATGAGTTTCTACTTTTTCTTCTGTAGAAAGAAGATCCTGATACTTAAACCATGAAATGAGCTTACATAAGATCATGCCTCTGGCGTGGTCAGCAAACTGTGGCTCATGAGCCACATGCAGCTCTTTGGCCCCTTGAATGTGGCTCTTCCACAAAATACCATGGCCTGGGAAAATCTGTTTTGAAGAAGTGGCATTAGAAGAAGTTTAAGTTTAAAAAAATTGGCTCTCAAAAGAAATTTCAATTATTGTACTGTTGATATTTGGCTCTGTTGACTAATGAGTTTTCAGAACTAATGAGTATTTAATACCTGGCATCTAGTATGTGCTAAATAAATATTGACTGTTATTGTTATTGTTATTATTACTAGCTATTATTATAGGTAACATTTATTGGCTGCTTTCTCTGTGCCAAGCATTGTCTCAAGGGTCTTCTGATGTACTAATTTAATCCTCTTATCAGTGTCATGAGGCAGCTCTGTTTTATAGATGAGTAAAATGAGGCACAGAAAGGTTAAGTAACTTTCCCACAGTTACATAACTAGTAAGCCATAGAAGAGGCTTAGGCTTTCCATTAACTACTGAGTTATACTACCTTGAATATTACTGTTGTCTAAAATAATTTCCCTTCTGTTCGCCCAAATCCAGAGAGAATTCTAGAATGGGTGAGGATGGAGCAATAGCTTAATCTAGGGTGATAAAATTCCAAGGGTGAGAAAGTATTCCTACCCTAAAGGTAGTGACCAGCCAGGACATTCATCTAGGTTGCCCCTGATTATTTCCTGCCTTCACCTTCTAACATTTTTATCCCCTGGAAACCTGCCTTAGTTAACGAGGACACAGAGAAGGTTCCTGATGGAGCAGCCAGGGGTATCCCTGTATGTTTGCCACCAGTGTGATTTCTGGGTTTCGGTGGATGTGTGAACACGCAGGACAGGAATGGTGACTTTGTATGCATGACAGAACTGCAGAGTCGTACCTTCTTCCATGTCTGTCTCTGTGGAGAGACAGTGTAACCGGCCTGCCCAGGTGCCTATCCCACCTCAGCCACCCACTGGATGTGTGACCCTAGATAAATGATTTACCTCTCTGTACCTCAGTTTCCTCATGTATATAAAATGAATATAATGACAATAGTACTGACTGGATAGGGATGCTCTGAAGATTGAATAAGCTTATCCACAAAAGTGATTAAAACAGTGCACTGAAATAGGGACAAATACACACAGTTTATACGTGTAAGATATTAAATGTGAAAAGGGTGGGTGCACAGTGGAAGGGGTACACAATAGAAGGGATCTCAGGGGCTGGTGGAATGGACTGTCTGATGTGTGGGACGAGGATGTGCTTGTGTGATGTGTGCACAGAGAATGCGTGTGCATTCTATAAATGTGTGAGGATATTCACTGTCAGAGCCCCAGTTACCACACAAACAAGCTCTAGG
>PVJN01046980.1:0-16209 GCA_004026805.1 Lasiurus borealis
TGGGGAGCGTGCGATGCTGACCGAGGGAGCCCGCGGCGCTGCTCGAGGAGGTGGGAGGGGAGACCGGGGGGTGCGGGGTGGGGGAGGGGCGGGAGCTGGGGGGTCGCGGGGCTGCAAAAGGCAGGGAGGGGGTGAAGGGGTGCTGCCCGCCACGCCAGGCTGCGGGGGCGGCGGCGGCCTGCGGGGTGCGCGGGGAGCAGCCAGGCGGCCCCGCTCCCCCTCCGGGCGCCGCGCCGGGCCTTCCCTCCGCCCAAGGGCGCGCCCCCTCCCGTCACCCCCCCACCTCCCGCGCCGCCGCCGCCGCGGGGCCCGCCTCACCTGGTGAAGGCGAAGTACATGAGGCTGACGATGGTGAAGCTGAGCAGCGTGATGGTGTGCGGCCGGTAGAAGAAGTCGATGGTGATGTCCTCCACTTGCTGCTCGTTGATCATCCGGAAATGCATCTTGTAGTTCACATCGTCCTTGCTCAGCGTCCTGCTCCCCACGCAGGACGCCATGGCCCGCCTCCCCGTCCTGCCGCGGCGGCGGCGGCGGCGGCGGCGGCGGCCCCGGCCCCGGCCCCGGCGGCCTGGGACCCCCCCACCTCACAGGGGACGAGCCGCAGCGCGAGGGAGGCCGGACGGCGCGGCCGCGTCTGGCGCCCAGGGCCCGCCGAGAGCCGGCGGAAGGACGGGCGCCGGGGGGCGGGGCTTGGCGCCGACCACGCGGCCGCGGGATGTGGGGGGGTGAGGGAGGACGCCGCCGGCCGTGCCCCCCCGGTTAGCGCCGCGGGGCCGGCCTCTCCGTGCACGCCCGGTGTCCTCACCTTCCCGAGGGATGAAGTCGAGGGGAATGGCGAGCGGGAGGAGGGACACGGTGGGCGCCCGGCTCGTTTTTTGCCCCGCGAGCCGCCCGCTCCCCCCCCCGCGCTGCGTCTCGAATGGTCTCGCCCACTCCCGCGCAGCCCACGTGGGCGCGGCCGCGGCGCCGGGTGCCGGCCGGGAGCTGGACGAGCCGGAGTCGGGGTGGCGGCCGCCGCTGCGGGACGAACCGCCCGACGGGACGGGCCTCGCCGCCGGTAAAGCGGAGCTGGTGGGGCGCTCGGGCGCTCGGCCCGGCCGGGGCTTTGGGGTCCGGGCTCGGCCTGACCGCGGCGGCGCCTGGTTGGGTGTTCGCGGCCCAGGCGAGGCCCGGCTTCGGTTTGTGCCCGTGGCTGCTGAGCCCGCTCTGCGGAGGGCGGGCAGGTTAGTGTCTGTCTGACTGTCTGTCTGCGGAAGCTCGGTGTGGATAGCTGGGGGGACACTAAAACAGCCTGCAGTTTTAGGGTGCGTCGTGCGGTTTACTCCGGAAGCGGCTTCCCAGCCCCGTTTCAGCTGTCACGTGTCAGCCTTGCAGAGGCAGAAACCTTGAGCCCCCCAAAAACAGCATTTCCGAGCCACTTCCTACATCGAGGGAAGTGCTGAGGCCCACCGGTGAGAAGTATGCAATATTTTAAGGGACTGTCACGAAAGGATTTTTTAAGGCGCTTTTTTCTTTACTATTCCTGATGGGAGAGTCCCGTTCAAAGACTGTCGTCACTAAGTAGGGTTTTTATGCACATACAGTACTAGAGGCCCCGGTGCACGAAATTCGTGCAGGGGTGGGGGAGTGCCCGAGGTTTGGGGGGCTGTTCTTCGGCCCAGCCTGCTCCCTCTCCAATCTGAGGCCCCTTAAGGGATGTCTGACTGTCTGTTTAGGCCGGATCCAGATAGGATCGGGTCTAAACGGGCAGTCGGACATCCCTCTCACAATCCAGGGCTGCTGGCTCTCAACTGCTCACCTGCCTGCCTTGCTGATTGCCCCTAACCGCTTCTGCCTGCCACCCTGATCACCCCCTAACCACTCCCCTGCCAGCCTGATTGATGCCTAATGCTCCCCTGCCCTGTTTGCCCCTAACTGCCCTACCCGGTGGGCCTGATCACCCCTAACTGCCTTCCCCTGCAGTACTAGTCACTAACTGCCCTCCACTGCAGGCCTGGGTCTCCCCCCTGAACTACCCTCCCCACAGGTCCAGTCACCCCCAACTTCCCGCCCCTACCAGCCTGGTCACCCTAACTGCCCTTCCCTGCAGGCTTGATCCTCCCCAACTGCCTTCCCTTGCAGGCCTGGTCCCTCCTAACTGCCCTCCCCTGCTGGCCATCTTGTGGTGGCCATCTTATGTCTACATGGGCACAGCCATCTTGTGTGTTGGAGTGATGGTCAATCTGTATATTATTCTCTTATTAGAGAGGATAGAGGCCTGGTGCACAGGTAAAGGCCAGCTGGTTTGTCCTGAAGGGTGTCTTAAATCAGGGTCGGTGTTCCCTTGGGGCGTGGGGTGGCCTGTGGTGGTTTGCAGGCTGGCCACGCCCCACAGAGACCCAAGGAGAGGCCCTGGTATCAGGGATTTTTTTATCTTCTACAATTGAAACTTTGTAGCCTGGAACGGAGCCAAGCCTCTGCTTGCATAACCATTGAAATTTTGTTGCCTTAAGCAGAGGCCTGGGCCTGCTAGGATTTGCGGAAAGCTTGGTTTCCTCCATTGCCAGGGGCAACCCAAGCCTCCCTCCTGCTTTCTCTAACTGTAGCCATCTTGGTTAGGTTAATTTGCATACTTGCTCTGATTGGCTGGTGGGCATGGCTGGTGGGTGTAGTGGAGGTACAATTTGCATATTACTCTTTTATTAGATAGGACTAGAGGCTTCGTACAGAAATTCATGTGTGGGGGAGGTTGTGAAGGGGGAGTGCCCCTCTTGCAATCTGGGATCCCTGGGGGATGTCCGACTGTCATTTTGAATCAGGCCTAAACTGGCAGTCAGACATCCCTCTCACAATAGCCTGCCTGCCTGATCACCTCTAACCCCTCTGCCTGCCTGATCACCTCTAACCCCTCTTCCTGATAGCCCCTAACCTCCTCTGGCTCCGCCCGCCACCTGGCTTCATAACATCCCGAAGGTCATTTGGCTGTTGGGTCTAATTAGCATATTACATTTTTATTATTATAGATGCAAATGTCTTACCCTCTGTGTAAGCAGTGCAGGCTATTGGGGGATAATCACTAGGAGGGTGAACCCCAAGATGAGACCCTGCTCTCCTGAAAGAACTGCTAATCGATTATTAAGAAATACACACAGCAGTGCCATGAAGTAAATAAAAAGAGCAGGATTAACGTGATAAACTAGAAGTTAAAATCATTTTACAGCTAATAGGGACCTTGGGATCATCTTATTAGACCTGTAACCTTTTAAAAGTCTATTATTAGAAGAATGGTTATTGAACCCCATCCTGGCCAGACAATGTGCTAGAAACGTAGTCTTGCCAAGGTAGCCCACGGGAGGTCTCCTGGCTTCCAGTTTATGTGCCTTAGGACTTTGCTGTGTAGAAAACGAATGTCGTAGATTTGAGGGAAAACGTGACAGGTTTGGAGGCTCTTTTCCTAACAAAAATTAACAAAAATCATCTATTTCACAGGCTATAGTGAATGCTCATTTCTTTTTTAAAATCATTTCAGAGTGACGATCTGGCTTTGTTTACTAAATCCCTTTCAGGAGACTTCAAATTAAGCATTTTCAATTTGCAATTGGGAAGCTGCATTTGTGGGGGGCGGGCTCAAGTTACACCCAGATTTTCCACTGCCTGGTAATCAGTGCCCCTGACACCCAAGTTGTTCAGTGGTCAACTGTAAAATTTCAGGAGAAGTTTAGACTCTGAAATATTTGGTCTAACTCAGAGCATAAAACAAGCTGAATTCAAGTATATGGGAAGCCAAAGCAAAAAATTGTACTCAGTTCATTTATATTTGGTTGTGTGATCAATAATAACGCCTAGTAACATTGGTGGAGCATTTTCCATATGCTGAACTCTCGGCTATGTTTTCTGTGTATTAAGTTATTTACAGTAAAATTATGTATGCATCAAATTTACCTTATCAATTAAACTGGCTAAATACAAATTCCTTCTTATTCCTTTCAACCTTTTATCAACCTTTTCTTATAAGATTTTTAAGTCACTTTTAAAATCTTCTTAAAAGTGACTGTTTTTCCATCATAAATACACATGTATTCATTGCTTATTGCTTATGTATCTCATTTAATTTTGCTCTCTAGTTTTGACTTTTAAAAAATATGTTTTATTGATTTCAAAGAGGAAGGGAGAGAGAAACATCAATGATGAGAGAGAATCATTGATTGGCTGCCTCCTGCACATTCCCCATTGAGGATCGAGCCCACAACCTGAGCATGTGCCCTGACAGGGAATTGAACCGGTGACCTCTTGGTTCCTAGGTTGACACTCAACTGCTGAGCTACATCCAGTTGGGCATGTTGTTTTTAAATTGTAAAGCATATCTTTATTTTTCCAGTTTAGAATTTCCTGTCCTTTGACTATCACGTTTTTTACTGTTCTTATGTTTAAGAAACATCTATTTTAGTCATCTAAATTTATTAAATACCCTTTCATTTAAAAAAATATTTCCAGTTTGTCTTTTGATTGTCTGACTATCGTTTTAAACATTTAAGTAAAGTGCGTTTCTATTTTTTTAATGGTTATTCATATATTCTTTGCAGGCTACTTTAAGAAAAATGGCCCTGTCGGCCCAACAGATACCCAGATGGTTCAGCTCAATTAAAGTGAACAGCTTAATTACTGCTGCACAACTCAGAAACCATCTTCAGAGACCAGGACAGACATTGTTGCATAGACTTTCTGCTCAGCCTCAGGTGTCCTCTGCCAATTGCTTTCTCCAGTGGGGATTGAAGACTTACAGGACTTCCTCCAAATGGAATAATAGTCCCCAGTTTACCCAGTCAAGTGGGCAAGAGATTAATTCCGCCCAGAGCACTGTGCTTCCTTCTGTGAAGGAGCGGCCACAAAAGATACCCAACTTTGATTCTGAGCTATCTCTAGAAGGTAATTCTGAACTTTCAGAAAAGTCCCTTTGACCACTAGTTGATTGAATAAGCGACCTGTTTATTGTATTAGCCTATTGCCAGTCATATTTCGTACCAGGCAAGAAAAATAATATTGCCAGTTCTATTTACGTCTACTTTGCCTCTATTTTACTAAGGTAAAATGTGTGTAGGGTAATATGTATAAAATTACTTTATAGCTCTGTATATAACATTCGCTCTTTATATACTTCATTTAGATCCAATTTTTTTTTCAGATAATTAGGTTTATTAGGGTATGATTTATATCAATAAAAATATATCTTTTGGGGGTATATAGTTCTATGAATTTTAACATACGCACTTAGTTATGTAATGACTACCACACTAACCAATACAACAGTTTTATCACCCCCAAAAGCTCCTCTGTGTCACTCTTTAGTTCGTCTTCTCCCTCCTGCTAGTTCTAGGAATATTTCTGTATAAAAATATTTCACTGCAAGTGAGATATTAGGTTAAGTAGAATATGAGAGACAATGCAGGGAGTAGATTTGGGAGGCCAGGAGGAGAGACTGGCTATAAGAAAATAGAAAGTGTAGTGATGAGAGGCAAAAAGAAAAAAAATCAGTCCTTATTTTGTAGGAAGGTTATAGTTTCCAGTATCTTCCATGATTGTTTAAGACTGAAACCTCAGAATCAAGGGTGTACTAGAAAGAGGCACTTAACTATTGATTAAAAGTGAAGGAAAGGGGAAGGACTCATCTTCATGGAATAGAAATGTACCAAGAAATTTCTTATCTTGGAGGAAGAGTAGATGATCCTCTAAATCAGTGGTTCTTAACCTTCCTAATGCCACGTCCCTTTAATGCAGTTCCTCATAATTTTATGGTTGGGGGTCACCACCACATGAGGAACTGCATTAAAGGGACGTGGCATTAGGAAGGTTGAGAACCACTGCTAAATGGTCTTAACCTTTCATATTAGAAGGTAGAAAATATTTATACTTCTTAGATGTTTAATCTTGAAGTGATCCCAAGATTTATAAATAAGCCAACTAGGGAAGCCAAGCATTTAAATACACACATAAGAATCGCTAGAATGCAAGTTGTGGTTGTAGAAACAGTTGGAAGGGTACGGACTGGAGAGCTGACTTGCTTCTGTCTTTCCATATGGCTGGCTTCACAGATCTGGACGACGTGCCTCCATTGTCACCCTTGCAGCCAATTTCTGAGCAGGAGGCTGTTCGGATTATTGCGGACCCTCCTTTGCCCCCAGATTCATTCACACTTCGAGACTATGTGGACCATTCTGAGACTCTGCAGAAGTTAGTGCTTCTAGGTAAGTCTTGAGAATACTCTTCATTTCTTTTTACTTGGTTTAAATTAAGCATTTATAATCTATCACAGTAGGTCATACATATGAGCAGAAGTCAAAACTGTGTGAATGGCTTCTAGTGAAATCTGTGCTCCTACTTCATCCTTCCTGACATGGCATCCCCTTCTCCAGAGGGTCTACTTCTTTAGCTCTTTCTGTGTGTAACCCTAAATGTTTTTGTAGTTATTTACAGTGCTGCTGCTTGGCTCATTCGTTTCAGACATCAGTTGATCTCTGTGTATACACACACATTCCCCCGTTCTCGTCAATTCTCCCAATATATATATATATATATATATATATATATATATATATATATATATATATATAAAAGCCCAAGGGCCAGAATGGTGGAATGACTGGAACGATGGTGGCTATCACGTGCACTGCAGCAGCCAACCAGCCTGATCTGGGCCAAATCAGCCCCACCCCCAGCCAGCCCGGTCCCAGATTGGTCCCCGATTGAGGCCAGGGCCAGTTGGCCAACTGCCCCCAGCCCCGCCCCCCGGCCAGCCCAGCCTGATGGGTCCCCATCGCGGCAAGCCAGCTGGATCCCACCCGTGCACGAATTCATGCACTGGGCCTCTAGTATAGTTATAGTAACAAGTTTATACAAGTCTTTAGTCAGTGCTTACATAATGACCATAAACATTCCTCACTGCTCTCCAGGAAGTGTATTATGATTATTCTCCTTCCTGTAAAACTTTCCATTTTTCCATGATTAGTAATTGGCTTGTTTTTTATTAGTTTTCTTTGATCCTCAGGCCACGTTTTTCCACACCTCCCAGTAGCCTCTTAGGACAGTTTTTCCTACCGTTAACCCTACACATGATGTATTTGTTCCATTTCCCCATCACCCCAACCTTCCTCCTGGTGCCGACTGCCCCCCTGGGTTTGATGGGTTCCCTCTAGGACTGCTCCACAAGTATCTGAGCTTGTCGTCCCAGAATGCGCTCGGATTTGGATAGTTGAAGGCACCCAAGGGATCTGCGAGCTCTTCCTTAGTCCTCTTGTTTTCAGTCTAGCACTTACTGCAGCCTTCTGCCTTTTCCACCGTCCATGGGTCTGGCACTTCTCTTATTTGGTTTTCCAGATGATGAACTTTCCTTCCGGAGCATGGAGAGGACAGTAAGCAAGGGATTATCTCAGATCCATCTAGGTTAGGTCCTCACTTTTCACTGAAAAGTTGGGAGCTTCCTAACATGATAGTCTTCTCATTAGTAATATTGCCCTGACAATCTCTCTAAGGTAGTGCTCTGTCTAACATGCAAATTCAGCCAAGACCGGTTTGGCTCAGTGGGTAGAGCGTCGGCTTGCGCACTGAAAGATCCCAGGTTCGATTCTGGTTGGGGGCATGTACCTTGCGGGCACATCTCCACTGTAGGGCGTGCAGACGGTGGCTGATCGATATCTCTCTCTCATCCATGTTTCTGACTTTCTATCTCTCTCCCTTCCTCTCTGTAAAAAATCAATAAAACATATGTTTTTTAAATAAAAATAAATAAATAAAAATAAAATGCAAATTCAACAGTCAGTTTCCTAGTTGAAATCCTTCAGAGTTCTTCCAGGTCTCCCACTGACCTTTTTAACTTCACTGCTTGCCACCCTTCCTCTGGTTGGTTATCTTGGGCAACTGGAGAACTTAATTCAAGTTCAAGTAACTTCTGAAATATCTTCGCTGACCTTCCAAACAGAGTGGCCCTTCTCTGCGCTCACCCGTCCTTGCTTCGCTCCTGGCACAAATAACATAGTGATGGTTTACTCGGGTCCTTGTGCAAGTGCCTAAATGGATAGGGAATGGCCATCTTCTCAAGAAGCTTCACGAATTCACAAGCACCTACATACACATGCGAACAGCTAGAATGCAAGGAGGAAAGTGACAGGTCCCATATAAGGGACACAAAAAAGCGACGCGTGGTTCAAAGGGGAGAGAAAGCAGGGGAGCCAGTGTCCTTCCTCTGAGAACAGCTTTCCCAGCCTTGTGCTCGGTGCTCCGGGAAAGACAAGATAAAATAACAGGGTCCCTACCTTCAGATAACGCACAGTACACCTGGCGCTGTGGAGTATGTGTCAGGCATTCCTTCATCTGTCTGCTGATAACAGGTGCACATCGAAGAGGTAACGGAAATGACAGGACTGCTGAGGAACCATGATTGCATCGTCAGGCAGTATCTCTGAGTAGACCTGGTGATCTACTTCTCTGTTTGCTCCCCAGACCTGTTTTCTGCCCTTCTCTGCCTGCGCTCCATCCCAGGGGGCTACCCTCTGGGCACTAG
The DNA here is from genome assembly GCA_004026805.1 of Lasiurus borealis. Lineage (NCBI taxonomy): Eukaryota > Metazoa > Chordata > Mammalia > Chiroptera > Vespertilionidae > Lasiurus > Lasiurus borealis. Next base: position 8,534 of record PVJN01046980.1, read on the forward strand.
GGTTCCCCTGCCAGCTGGCTTCTGGGCTGCTTGAGCCCAGTGGGAGGCACCTGCAGGGGGAGAGGGAGGCAGGTGGGAGTATTTTTTCCTGTTCCCTCCCTGCTCTGGGGCACCTAACTGTCTCCTCCATGACAACAGCGCCTTCTGAGAAACCCCTTCCGAATTGCTTCCAGCTCCCTCTCAGCACGGGTAATACTTTCTCTCCCGGTGTCTTTTGCTCTAGGCATGCCCTCATTTGCTCTTAATTCTGCTCACACCGCTGTGTAGAGTCCCTCTATTAAAGCTGTTTTCATTTTAACTTTCTAGGGCAGTTTCCTTTGCCAGACCCTGATTGATACAGTAAATATGTGTAACACTCACTGAACACAACGGGAACATTTGTAGTAACTGAAATGATGGGATAAAGCCAACTTGGACTGTGGTCACCTAGACGTTAGAATCATTATTATTCGTTTTATATATTCCCAGAACCTACCAGAAGGGCCTGGTCCATAGTAGGCATTCATGACTCTTTTTTCAAGTTAATTAAATTGTAAGCCCGTGATTTGTGCTGACAGCAGCGTGCCCTCCTGATGAGATTCAGCTCTCCTTTTGCTGTGAAAAAGCAGCTTTTCAGGATTTTTGTTTCAGCACAGCCAGGATGTGACAGCTCAAGCTGAGCAAGGCACTTTAGCACATGTAAGCTGTAACGTTTAGTTAAATTTGATGTCTGCACCCTTTATGTTATTTTTAAAGCATCCCTTCTCCCATTTTGCTCAGATTTTGAAAACTGGTTTCTAGTTTATTTATCTGTCCATTCAAAAATTGCCTTTTTTAACTTAAATTTTAAATTTCAAAAGAATTATATTGAGTTGTTAAAAGTGCAGATATTACAAAAAAAAAGAAAAGAACTCTTAACCTCTCTACATCGTCAGTTCCACTTTTCCAAAGGTAACCCTCATTATCAATATATGGAGTGATTTGCCAGACCTTTTTCTATGCAAACATTACCATACAGAAAGCTATACATAGGTTTTGTACTTTTACATAGTCAGACTTAATATTATTTTTTAAAATCTGTTTTCTTCTAGTAGTTTTAAAGTTGTTATGCTTTTGGCTTATATCTAAATGAAATTAATTTTCAAACCAGACATAGAAGGAGTTTTTAATTTTTTCCAAGTGGTCCCATTGTATTCTACTGAATAGTTTTCCCCTTTTGATTTGAATGCCACTGCTACTATAGGCCAGATTCTTAGTTCATCCTGGCTCTGTTTAAGGTCTTCATTCTGTGGGTGTGTCTATAGTCTTCTGCTTTCAAGCATCTTATGTCAATACCTGTTTAATACCCAGAAATTTGAGTTTAGAATTATATGTGGATCTAAAAATATCAAATTATAATTTTTCTACTTGTAGACACCATTAAAGAATATTTTTATTTCATTGCTTTTATATTTTAGTCTGCAAAGTTACATCTATAAATCACTTTGAGTTATTTTTAACCTGATGAAATATGTTAATGAATATGACATTTGAATCTAAAATTAGGGTTTTACATTATCCTTAAATGTTTATTCTAAAGTAAGGAATAGGCATTTCCTGCTCGGTTTTAATGAGAATTTTGAATCACAGGTTACTTTGACTCTCTGCCTAATTAATGCTGACACCTAATTATATCCATAACCAAAAAATGATTTGAAATAGCAGTTTTCTTTCTGCAGCCAGTTTAATTGAAAATACTTTGAAGTTTCCATTGGCCTTTCTCGGTTCCCCTTTGGATAGGTTGTTGATCTCCATCACCTATTTCTTAAACGTCTGTTCTGAACTTTAATGACTGAGTTAAGCCTTCTCTTCAAACAATGTTTGTATTTATTACAGGAGTGGACCTGTCCAAGATAGAGAAACACCCAGAAGCAGCCAATCTCCTTCTGAGACTGGATTTTGAAAAAGACATTAAACAAGTCCTCCTGTTCCTTAAAGATCTGGGTTTAGAGGATAGCCAACTGGGCGCGTTCCTGACAAAAAATTATGCTATTTTCTCGGAAGACCTTGAAAACCTTAAAACCAGGTAGGATTTTTAGAATGATTCCCATATAACCCATGAAGTGATTCTGAAGGAAATATATGTTTTGTTTTGTTTTTAAGTCTGCTGCACAAGAATCAGCTGAGAGAATGAACATGAATATTATTGTTTTGTTTGGACTTTGACCAAAATTAAGAATCTAAAACAGGTGTTTTGTTATTTTTTTTTAATTCAACAGCCCATTCTTATTTTTATATGAAAACAAAAACATCCAACATAAAACCTTTTTGCTGAGTCAGTACTTAACTGTTTCTCTTTGGAAACTGGGATAAGTTTTCTTTTAAATCCATTAACAGATGTCAGGATTATCTGAGTGCATTTAAAGTTAAGAAAGTCTGAACATTTGTGTTCTTTACTAGCTAGTTTTTAAAGGTAAACATTTGACATTCTCTTGGCAAATTATTGTATAATTTGCTTAATCGTTCTCATAAGTTAGCTATTTCAGTACCTTTTTTATTTGTCTTTCAGTACCACTTCTATAAACACCTTTGTGCTTCATTCAGCATTCAAAGAATGTATTGAGTCTGTTGTCTGAATGCAGTGAGATGGTATTGACCTATGAGATAAGGATTCTGTTAGGCACTGGGAACACCATAGAGAACAAAAGCCCAGTCATGATTCACACTTTGAATTCATCAGCACCCCACCCCTCACCTCAGCCACTCCCTGGACTCCCAGGTTTGCTCAATGGTGGCCCCACTCAGAAATGCTGGTATTACCTTGGGCCACTCTTTTAGCATCCACATCAATAAAATGTCCATTTTACCTTTTCATATCTCACAAGTCAGCCACTGCATTTCTCTTAATCTTCACTTCGAATGCTTTACCTCAAGTCTTCGTCATTTTGCACCACAATTACTGCAGCCATCTCCTGGCTGGTCTGCCTCCAGTCCTCCCCCACACTCTTCTCACTCTGGTGTTGGGCCTCTCCACATTTCAGAGAGCTTTGCAGTTCCTTAACCTTCATGGTTTGATGGCCTTTTTCTGCACCAGGAAAAAAACAGAACAGCACATTCCTTACATTGGACAGTTTGAGCCCTTATTCTAAAGCAAAGCACTGGGCTAGACTTCAGTCATGTCAGACAGTCACGCGCTCTTCCTTCATGAGACTTCATTACAGTACTGGGGGTGGTGGGTGGAATGACTAGGAAACCAGTCTGACATATCCACATCTCCTCCCGGCTGTCTGGAACACTATTGTCTTCCCATTCAAAAACCTACTTGCCCTTCTTGCTCAAGATTAAGTCCAAGGAATCGTGTATACCAGGAGTTGGGGGTCATTGGAGCCATTACAGTACTTCCTACTGTAGTACTATTGTAAAGGCCCCATTTTTTAAAAAAATACATTTTATTGATTTTTTTTTACAGAGAGGAAGGGAGATAGAGAGTTAGAAACATCGATGAGAGAGAAACATTGATCAGCTGCTTCTTGCACACCTCCTACTGGAGATGTGCCTGCAACTAAGGTATGTGCCCTTAACCGGAATTGAACCTGGGACCCTTCAGTCCACAGGCAGATGCTCTATCCACTGAGTCAAACCAAGGGCTGTTATAGATTTTTAAAAAACAATACTGTTATTTTATAGTCAGGCTTTCTATATTTCACTGTCTTATTTTGGTTTCCAGAAATTTAGCAGGAAATATCTTCTTTGTTAACAAAATACATATTAGAAACTACAGAAAAAATTAGTTATGAAAATACATACTTAGTAAGTGCATTAAAATTCCTTTGTTTCTCTGAGATACTAAAATAAAATTCTTCTCATACTTAAGTCTTCCTTTGTAAAAAGAATTCTGAATCTATTTTCTTAATTTGTATATTTTCTCTTCTTAGACCAAAACAAAATTCTTTAAACAGAATCCATCTTTTTTTTTTTTTTCTATCAAGTAACTAAATAAGTCAGATTAACTGAAAAGGTAATCTTCTTTGTTTAAGTATAAATGGGGACCATTCTAGAGTTGGATGGATGCTTGATTTAACCATATCTGGGCCATTATTGTAGAACTAGAGACCCGATGCACAAAATTCATGCAAGAAACATGGCCCTCACAGCTGCAGCAGCTTGCCTCGGCCCTCACACCCCGCCTTCATGGTGAGGTGAAGGTCCTCAGAACGTCCATTTGGCTGTTCGGTCTAATTAGCATATTATGCTTTTATTGTTATAAGTGGGATTTTTTTATTTTATTTTGGGGGGTATAGAAGTCTTTTTAAAAACAGTAGTTATTTTGGAAAATTGCATGCACTAGTAAATATTTATCATGTATGTGTATTTGTGTTTCTTTAGAGTGGCTTATCTCCAGTCAAAAAATTTCAGTAAGGCAGACATCACACAGATGGTCAGGAAGGCGCCATTTCTGCTGAATTTTCCAGTGGAAAGACTGGATAACAGACTGGGATTTTTTCAGAAAGAACTTGAACTTAGTGTGAAGAAGGTAAAGAAAAGGGGAGAATTTTTGTATTTCTAAGTCAGCTCCATTTAGTAATTGTTAAATCTCATGTTTCTAACAGCTGTGAATGAAGAAGCCTGCTAGCTTAAACATGTAGCTGTGTTATTTCATAATATCCCATCAGATTGTTTCCTTTTGTTTTTAGTATGTTTCTTTCCTCCAACAGTTTTACGTTTATGTATTTATGGAATCCTAGCCCTTTTCTGAGGGTCATTTTAGAATTTTCAGTTTTGTATTTTCTTGAAATGCTTTGGTTCCCCAAACTAGTTGCACCTCTAGTAATGGCAGACTGTTTTATATCTGCAGACTAGAGAACTGGTAGTTCGTCTCCCACGGCTACTAACTGGAAGTCTGGAGCCCGTGAAAGAAAATATGAAGGTAGGATGGCTTTAAGCTTTTGAGAAATCAGCTTCTTTCTTGAAGTCCTCTGAAGAGGATAGATGTTGCTATTGTCATCTTAAAGAAAACTATATTATAAATGAAGTTCCTTCTGAAAAGATGACAATAGAAACTGATAAATATCTAGCAAGCTATTTGTTTTAGGTGATAACATGTTCACGTGTTCATCAGGTGTTACATGAGTAAGTCACCTTGCAGATAGAGAGGCCTGTAATCCTAGGTATGCCTGTAATCCCTGGAAACTGCTTCGTTGCTGGTTCGAGAGCCTTTGTCTGTGTCACGCAGGTGGGAGACGAGTTTGGAGACGGATCCAGAAGGCTTCTGTGGAGAGCAGAGGCCAGCACATTGCTCTCCTTACACCTGTGCCGACTGCCGGCTCTGGTTCTATCACAGAACATACCAGACATTCCTCACCGTTTTTCTCTCAGGAATAGCACAGAGCCAATGGCAGCTGACCAGTTAGTATGCAAAGCTGTAGTGATATTTGAAATTATTGCCTACGGCCTCACAGTGTTTGCCGAGGTGCTCACAGGGTTTATATTCCGTTGTGAAAGTGGTTGGGCACCTGCCCCCACACTAAGCTGGAGGGGGGCCCTGCTCTCATGGGGCTTCGAGTCTAGTAGGGTTAGTGTGCTGAGTGATACAAGCCGGGAATGGTGGGGTGCTCAGGCTGCACGTAGAAGACGAACCTATGTTTGGGTGTGCAGTTTTTCATCTCTGCAATTTTGACATGTGGTGTTTCAGATAATACAGTGGTACCTCGAAATATGAGTGCCCTAACATACGAGATTTTTGAGATACAAGCCATCGAGCGAGCGATTTTTGCTTTGAAATACGAGCAACATTTGAGATACAAGTAATAGCGCGGATCGGCCAGCTGCACACGACCCACCAGTTTACCGCCACTCGAGCGTCTCATAGTTTCCCACGCCTCAAGGTTACAGAACGAATTAAACTCGTATCTCGAGGTACCACTGTACTTGGGAGCAGAGGCTCAAAAAGCACTTTGAAAATCTTACGACCGCATGGTAGCGCCCAAAACGACAACCTGGCCAGGCCTCGCAAGCCACCGTCACTCTGCCGCGTAATTATGAGAGCTCCTTCTGGTCCTCCCACGCTGGGAGTAGCTCTTCTCAGGAGAGGGGCTTGAAATTGAGGTTACCCCAGAAGTAGGAAGCTCAGATCCCATGAGGGCAGTGGCATAGCTGACTCCAGACTCTATGGTCCTTATTATAAATAAGAAAAGAATCAATGTGTTCTCTGGCATAATCCCAAGATAACTTTCTACTCGTGATTTACAGAAACTCTGCTTTCTTTTAGGTTTATCGTCTTGAACTAGGTTTTAAACGTAACGAAATTCAACATATGATCACCAAAATCCCAAAGATGTTAACTGCGAATAAAAGGAAACTTACGGAGATTTTTGACTTTGTGCACAACGAGATGAGCATCCCCCACCACATCATTGTCCGCTTCCCACAGGTAATGCGCCCGCTCTGGGAGGGCTGTCCTGGCCCTCCCTCTGCCGCTGCTCTCCAGCAGAATGCTGCTCGCTCCAAAAATGCCTTGTTGTTTGTGAAGGAACTGGACCAAACGCAGGCTGGTTCTGAGAGTTGTGTGAAAGTCCATTTCTTTTGTCCATCTTTTTATAAAGATAACACTTGGGAGCAAAAGCTCAAAAAGCACTTTGACCCCTAGCTGATGTGGCTCAGTGGATAGAGCATAAGCCTGTGGACTGACAGGTCCTGGGTTCAGTTCCAGTCAAAGGCACATACCAGATTTTGCCATCCCCAGTGGGGAGCGTGCAGGAGGCAGCCAGTCAGTGATTCTCTCTCTGATTTTCACTCTCCCTCTCACTTCCTCTCTGAAATCAATAAAAATATATTTTTAAAAAACATCAACACACCCACATAGATTTGAATCACCCCAAACTCTAGACTCTTGAAACCCCACTGTAGAACTGTGGCCACTGTTTGGGACTCTTAAGACTCCTAGAATCTGGGTGGTAGCACTGGTGAAACTAAACAAAACGTATCAATGGGAAATACACTGACAATAGGCTGTGAGGAACCTGAGACAGAGACTAGGTTTCTGACAGGTGCGCTTCAAATTCTGGTGAAACTCATTGTCTCAGGCAAATAACAGTTACCATTGGCACAGCAATTTTATGATTAATTAACATGGGAAACAATTATAATTTAATAGGTCTGGTTAATTTGTCATTTCAGAGCAGAATGGTGGACAGTAAAGGATAATGACATGAGGAAGTTTCTCGTTAAGGAAAGATGTTATAGTCAGGATCCCATAAAACTTTGTCTCCCCACTCCATCTGCCCTTCTTCTGAGTCAGAGCTGGAGTCCACATCAGGGAACGGAATCAGTAGTTCTCAGGCCAGGTTTTGTTTTTTTTTTACTCCCTGATAGTTTAACATGTTAAGCGCCCTATCAGTCACAGTGACTGACTATCCATCCAGAAGACAAAACAGGCTGGGCGCTTAACGGGTTAATGGATGATTAGCAGAATGAAATTGTCCTGTCTCTGGATTGATTCGTCAGTGTTCTTTGACTACACTGTAGCCCTTAATTTTTTTATAATGGTTCTGTGTGTAAGTTTTGAGTCCCTTTTAACCATGATTTCTTAGTGGAAGCTATAAACCTTGGGCATTTATCAGATTTACTGAGCATGTGGTCAATACATTGGTTAGCCTATTAAAATTTTTAGCCCTATAAATATTTTGAAAGTTCATCTTTCAGTGCCTAATTTTTCAAAA
>PVJN01046981.1:0-16209 GCA_004026805.1 Lasiurus borealis
CCAAATTTTATAAAGAACTTATAAAACGCAACACCAAAAACAACCAACAGTCCAATTAAAAAATGGTCAAAAGACCTGGATAGACACTTCTCCAAAGAGGACATACAGATGGCCAATAGACATATGAAAAGAAGCTCAATGTTACTAATCATCAGAGAAATTAAAATTAATATAATATGATATCACTTCATACCTGTCAGAATATCCTCAATAAATCAACAAATAGTGTTGGTAAGGATGTATCTTGCCTTGTGAATTGTTGGTGGGAGTGCAGGTTGTTGCAGACACTGTGGAAAGAAGAATGGAGTTGCCTCAAAAAATTAAAAATAGAACTGCCTTTTGACCCAGGAATTCCACTTCAAGGAATATATCAAAGAAACTTGAAACATGAATCCAAAATAATATATGCATCTTTGTGCTCAGTGCAGCGTTATTTACAATAGGCAAGATTTGAAAGCAACTCAGGGTCTATCAGTTGATGAAAGGATAAAAAAATCAGTGGTACATTTACACAATGAAATACTACTTGGCTGAAAAAAAAGGAAGAAAATCTATCTTTTGTGACAGCATGGACGGACCTGGGGAATATTATGCTAAGTAAAATAACTCAGAGAAAGACAAATACCATATGATTTCATTTGCATGTGCAATCTAATAAACAAGATAAATAAAATAGAAAAAGACTCATAGATACATAAAACAGATTGACAGTTGTCAGAGACATGGGAGGTTAGAGGGCTGGGTGAAAAAGGTGAAGGGATTAAGAAAAAAAACTTATAGACACAGACCATGATATGGTGATTTTTAGGGGGAAGGAGAGGTGGGGGGTAGGTAGAATAAGGTAAAAAGGGGAAAAATAGGGATGAGAAGATACTTGAATTTGGGGTGGTGAATTATAATATATAGATTACATATTATGAAATTATATACTTAAAAGCTATGTAATTTTATTAACCAATGTAATCCCAATAAATTGAATAAAAAATTAAAAAAGAAAAGAAAAATGTAAATTCATGACTGATTTCCTTCATAACATAAATTTTCAAGTTCTGAAGTCAGTTGCCTCAAAAAGTCTTTTGTTTCCACTCACAGGGAAAATAAAAACATTTACTAGCTTTAAAGCTGTCTGTCTTCTGCTGTGGGCTGCCTCTGCCAGACTTTGGTGCTACAGCAAACTATAAAATTAACAACTGAATGTTACGATACTCTGCAGAGCACCATGCATCTGGCCCGAGGAAACATGTTGGAGAGCAGTGACATGGGTAAGTAACTACAAAGCGAGATCAGATTCCCAAATTAGATTGACTTTTTTTTGCAACTGCATATATCCTAACCAATTTGCATACTGTACATTATCAACCCAAATGCTAATAAAATGTGCCCTTAGTAAATGATAGCTTTGAATAGCCGAATAAAGTGTTGGGAAACACATACACAAATACACACACACACACACACACACACACACACAAACACACACACACACAAGAAAGAGAAAGTGGTAGGGAGAGAATTTAAATGCATGCTTAGCATGGAATAAAAATTTTACATGTTTTCCCATTAAAATAATAAATTTACCTTGCTTAGGATTTTTTAATGAGAAATAGGTGTATATATCTAGACTTCAGATTGACTATCTTACATCTGAGGCCATAGCAGAAGGTAAAAAATGTGCTGTCTGTGAGCCACACCACAGGGATCTTTCCTGAAAAACTATTTCATAAAGAAATGCATTGATCCAAGATGGTGGCTTAGGTAAACACCTACACTGCTGCCTCGCACAACAATTTCAAAACTACAGCTAAAAGACAGACGGACATCATCCAGAACCACAGGAAAGCTGGCTGAGTGGAAGTTCTACAACTAGAAGTAAAGAGAGGGGCTCACAGAGACCCAGAGGATATGCAAAAAGCTGAGGTACAGAGATGCGCGCATGGAGAGAGCGGGTGCCAGAGTACCTGGCTGGCTTTCTCTGGGGGGAGGAAGACAGTCTCTCTCAACGGCATTGAACCCCTTCTCCTATGACAATAAACCCCATATCCAGCAGGAATTCATATGGGGGGAGTTTGGACTGTAAAAAGGGAGAAGTGCACAGAAATTTAGGGGAGTTGCAAAAGATCAGAAGTCTGGTGACACACACGGCACTGTGTGCAGAGGACTGACTGCTGATTGTGCCACTGACTTTCACGAGTGGGCAGGAGACAGATCCTCCCAACTGTGCCACTTCTAACTACACTAAACCCCAGTTTTGGGCAAAAACCTAGGGACCCAGACTCATATGGTCCCGGAGCACAGGGGAGTCTGAGGGGCAGCAGTCTAGAGGCACTGCAAGAGCGCGGGCACAGGGACCACTCCAGGGATTACCCAGTCACATGAGACTCAGGGGCTCGTGGAGGGCAGGACCAACTGGAAGGCAAGGCGGTCCCTTAAGCCCTGAGACTCCACACATCACAAGCTCTACACAGAGGCTTTTGCGGTTTTGCAAGTCTGGTATCATAAGGCTGAATCCAACACAGAAGTCCTCCCGGCATAGTGAAAATGCCAGGACAAGGGAAGAGATCACAAACAAAAGGAGGAAAACAAACAACTGGTATAGAGTTCAAAACCATGCTTATAAGGTTTTTCAGGAATATCCTAGAAAAGTTGGATAAAGTTAGCGAGGCCCAAGAGGAAATGAAAAAGAACCAACTAAAGATGGAAAAGAACCACTTAGAAATTAAACATACACTGACTGAAATGAAAAATATTATACAGAGACCTAACAGCAGACTAGAGGAAGGCAAGAAGAATCAAGTCAAAAATTTGAAATATAAAGAATCAGAAAACACTCAACTGGAAAATCAAGAAGAGAAAAGAATCCAAAAAATGTGAAGATAATGTAAGGAGTCGTTGGGACAGCTTCAAGCGTACCAACATCAGAATTGTGGGGGTGCCAGAGGAAGAGAGAGAGCAAGATACTGAAAACCTATTTAAAGAAATAGTGACTGAAAACTTCCCACATCTGGTAAAAGAAATAGACTTACAAGTGCAGGAAGCACACAGAACCCCACATAAAAGGAATCTAAAGAGGACTACACCAAGACACATCATAATTAAAATACCAAGAGCAAAAGACAAAAAGAGAATATTAAATGCGGCAAGAGAAAAACAGTTCATTACCTACAAGGAAGCAACCATACGACTGTCAGCTGATTTCTCAACAGAAACGATGCAGGCCAGACGGGAGTGGCAAGAAATATTCAACGTGATGAATAGCAAGAACCTACAACCAAGAATAATCTATCCAGCAAAGCTAACATTCAGAATTGAAGGGCAGATAAAGAGCTTCCCAGATAAGAAAAAGCTAAAGGAGTTCATCAACTCCCAACCAGTGTTTTATGAAATGCTGAAGGGTACTCTTTTAGAAGAGGAAGAAGAAAAAGGTAAAAGCCAAAAAATTATAAACAACAAATACATATCTTTCAACAAGTGAATCTAAAAATTAAGTGAATAAAAAATTTGATCAACAGAATAAACTGGTGAATATAATAGAATCAGGAGCACAGAAAGGGAGTGGACTGATAATTCTCAGGGGGAAAGGGATGAGATGTGTACAGGGAGAGACTGGACAAAATCATACACCTATGGAGAGGTCAATGGGAGGTAGGTAAGAGTAGAGGGAAAGGTGGGAGCCAGGTGGAGGGGAGCTATGGAGGGGAAAAAAGAGAAACAAATGTAATCTGAATAATAAAGATTTAATTTAAAAATAAAAATAATTTAAAAAAAAAGAAATGCATCATCCTAAATTTAGACAGGTAATATATCATTTCCCAAAAATCATATGAACTTCTCAAGCCATGTTTGAGGCTAAAATTGTGTGTGTACTTACATACACACATACACACACACACACACTGCAAACACATTCTGTACTACTAATGCTCAATACGGTACAGGCTCAGAGTAAGCATTCGATCAATCGATACATGTTTTGTTTGCTTTACAAGGAACAAAAAGCAGCAATAAACAGAAGTCCTAGTAAGTTTCCAGGTCTCAGAGAAGAGGGAAGAAGGCTTGAACACCATTTTTATTCTTTGTTGGTCCATAAGTGTTTTTCTGGCTTCCTCTGTTTTCCCCTAGGAAATAGATTATAATCTTAATCCAAAAGTCATCTTAAAGTGAGTTAAAAAGTGTATATATTTGCCTCACATTCAAATATTTTATGGAAAAATAGAGCTTAAGCAACAGAATGTGTCTTCTAAATACTTCTCCATTTTGATATCTAAAATTTACAAATGGGCCATACTTTGAAAAGAAAAATTAAAAGTTCCATTTCTCTCTCTCACCTTTATCAGTGACTAATACAGTGCCGAGATTTACATTGCCTATTTCTCTGAGATCCTTTTATAAAATGAAGATTTTTATATGTCTAGGGATCATTTATCTGAGGTTTTTCCAGAGATCCAGAGTATGGAGAATGAAAAGAAGAAATAAAGAAAAGAAATGCCAATCTCTTTTGCTCTATTGGGATGAGTAATGATTTCAGAGTTATGAATTCCACTACATGTTTTAGCAAACTATAATTTTAATAAGTTAAAATATAACTATCCTCCAAATCCTATCTAATAAAAGAGAAATTGTACCACCACTATGCTCACAAGCCATGGCCACTAGCCAATCAGGAATGAGTATGCAAATTAAACCAAACAAAATGGCTGTTAATTTGCATATCCAGGTACAGAGCAAGACTGAAGAAAGTGTAGAAGGAAGCAGGTGGGGTGGCAGAGATGGCTGCAGAAAGCTCTATTGTAGGAATAGGCTCAAGGAAGCCCTATTCTTGCAGGAATCTATCTGCAATGAGCCCTATTCTTGCAGTAATCTTCCTGCAATAAAGACATATCAAGGATAATAAATCCTTGAACTCATTGAAGAGGAAAACCAGCAAGATGATAAAGGTGATTCTAAGCAGAATTTGAAAGTTTAAGTGTATACAGGCCAAAACAAAAAAAGCAAATACATTTTCTAGGTTACATGGAACACTATTTAATGTTCTTTCCAGTAAAAAAGCCATGAGTTTTAGAGTCATCTTTCTAAGGAACAGAAATTCTGTGCATCTCTTCAAGATAAAATCTGAATGTTAGCAACATGTGATTTCACGCTCATTTGATCCTGATAAAGAGTGAATAGTAAATCAAAATAAAAGTACATCCCCCGAAAGGATTAAATAAGAATTAAGGTAATGTCTTGTTACAACATTGATAAAATAAACACTTATTCTTTTGCCTTATTTTCAAGATAAATTTTAATAGCAGCTAAGTTCTCTAGGTAACCTGGACTTCCTCTCAAGCAATGTTCTTTTGCTATTCCCTACTGGTGATTTAAGAGAGCAGTAATTATTGAAATACTTCTGAGATATACCTTCCATCTTTGAAAACCAAGTTCAAGAATCTCAAGAAGCCCTCATTAGAATGAATTGCTACCCTCTTTGTGTTCTCCACACTTTTTGATTATAACAGTTGTGATCATAACTCATTTCCTTATCTGCCTCTCTTCAGTATGAGAGTTTTCTGATGCAAAGATTACATCTTGACAACTTTAGCATCCCAAAAGCTTCTCTTGTACCAGGTTTGCAGGTTAATAATGCAGATTTTGTAATCAAAGAAAACATGATAATTCAAGAAAAATATCTAAAATGCCTTATTCAAAGTAATTTCCATTGCTAGCTACACATTTCTCCATATTTCAAGTAATTTGTGGATACCATCCTACTAGAACTTTTCTTGTTTTGAGGCAAACCATTCAGAGATCCAATTTTTCACTTCGTACGTTTTGAAGTGCTGCTCAGAAAGTACATGTGCCATCGATTAGAACAAGTGGTAATCTGAAGGAACAAGGACTGGTGAATAAGACAGGTGGGTTGATATTTCCCAGGCAAGATCTTGCAACATGTCTTTAAGTGGTTTTGAAGTGTGTGATGGTGCATTATCATGCAGCAAAATTACTTTGCCTTGTCTTCTGGCACTTTCTTGTCATTTCACAATCTAAGCATGGTTCATATTGGTTATTTGTTGTCAGTAGCCATCAGTATTAATGGTTTCACCTGGTTTCAGAAGCTCATAATATACTTTCCTGATCCCACCAAACACAGAGCATTTTCTTCTTTCCAAAGCGATTTGGCCTTGCAGTCCATGTTGATGGTTGACCTAGATCAACCCATGATTTTGTGCATTTGGGATTCGCAAAATAAATCCACTTTTCATGGCCAGTCACAATTCCATGCAAAAAGGACTTTCTTTCTTCTTGCTATTGAAGCAACATTTTACTGATGACTTTTTTGGTTTTCCATTTATCTTTTTCATTCAGGTGATGTGGCACCCATGTTCCTTCCTTTAAAATCTTTCCCATTGCTTGTAAATGATTGGAAATTGTTTGCTGAGCAACATTTAATCTTTCTGCAACTTGTTTTTGAGTTTGACAGGCATCTTCATCCAATAATGCTTGTAATTATTGGTCTTCAAACTTTTTTTGATTGACCTGGGCATTCTTTGTCTTTCACATTGAAATCATCACTTTTAAAGTGTTTAAACCAGTGTTCACAAGTATCTTGAGATGGAGCATGTTTACCATAAACTTCCCAGATTATACAATTAATTTCAGTAGCATTTTTCTTCAAAATAAAGTAATGACTTAAAACTTCCCTCAAAGGCTCTTTTGGGGCATGAAATTCGACATTTTTAAGCATAAATATTTCTATGATGTTAACACCTTCAGAAAAATTTGACATATGAAGTTTTGAAGCTTGCTATCAATACAACAAAATACCATAGATGTCAAATCACATATATATCAATATGTTTAACTTCATCTATTGAAAAAATCTGCATTATTAACTGGTACACTGTGTCAAAGAATACACTTCCTAAAATCATCAATATTGGTTGAAAACACAGACCAGATTAAAATAATTTTACATAATACCTATTTATTGTAAGCTATCCTAACGTGCCCAAAAGATGATTAGTTAGTAGCAGATTATCCAGTGTACTGAAATAATCAGTAATGAATTACCAAGAATTAATGTGACACAGTTCCTTATAAAACATATTAAAATCTACAATCCATGGTCAACTCATTTCATTGACAATATTCATAATTATACATACAGTATCTTAATTGGTTTAAATTTATTATTCATTTTACCCAAAGGACTCTTCTCAGGCACAAGTGGATGTGGCAAATAGACACTCATTCAGGATTTATAAGGCACTCATGCCTTAATAAACAGGCCTTATATATCCAATGAGTAATAAACTCATTTAAATTTCAATAAAATTAAATGTCCATGTTTATGTAGTCCTTTATCTGAATGTTGCCATTTGAATAGCAACATCTATTTCATTTTTCCCTTGGTTTTCCTTTATTAATTTTGTAGTAGATTGTGTTGAGCCTGAATTATCCAAAAGAAAGAGTTATAAAGTTTTTGGCATTTACTCAGTATAACAGGATGAAAATACTAAAGTTTTAGTGGTAATCACATCTGAGCTTCTGTAATGTTGCTTATCTTCCCAAAGATGGAAAATAGGATCAATTAGACTAAGCTCTGTTAACAAGCTCACATCAAAACAAACATTTAAATGATAACTTTGTCAAATTGCATGAACTTTTTAGATTATAGATACTAGATTTAAGCTATGCCCAGTAAGTGGAAGACTGGCTTTTAAGTGGAGCATTTAATTCATGTATCTCATTATTATGGATCATTGTAAACTAATGGTTTAGTGGTCAGCTGGATTATCATCTTAGTAAACACCCAACATTTTTAAAAGAAACAAAGATGAAGAAAACGTTAGGACTTTTATTTGTGCAAAGTATTGCAGTGTGTTTTTGCATATGCATGGTTAGAAAATGATTTAGCATTCATAACTGAATATTAGCATATAAGAAAGTGAAAGCACTACTCTATCAAGTAAAGGAAATGTAATGACAGAAGCAGATGATGTTGGTTTGAGTCTAACATCTGTCCTTAACTAACCATGTGCATGGGGAGGAACAACACCCTTTACTACTCTTAAGAATTACCAACTCCTCTATAATTAAAAAGAAATTTATAGCAGATATTTCTTTATATCTTTTCATAATCAATCTCCATTTAGGTAGGACCAAGGGGCATTCTTTTAAAAAATACCCCCCCTTCAACCTCCATCAAGTCAGTAATCTCTGAAAATGTCCCTATCTAGATCTTTTTAAAATTTATTTATTTGTTTTTATTGCCTAAGTTTTACATATGTCTTTTTCCCCACTTGACGCCAACCCCCAGCCAATCCCACCCCAGGAAAACCTCCACTGCCCCATTGTCTGTATTGATTGGCATGGATACAAGTCCTTTGGTTTCTCTCTAACCACCACCCCCCCCATCCCCCCGACAGCAACCTCCATCATTTGTCTCTGGATCTACTCTTATTCATCAAATTATGTTTATCATTATATCCCACATATGAGTTAGATCATGTGATACTCATCTTTCTCTAACTGGCTTATTTTGCTTAGCATAATGCTTTCCAGCTCAATCTATGTTGTTGCAAATGGTGAAAGTTTCTTCTTTTTTATAATGTTGTAGTATCCATTGTGTAGATGTACCACAGTTTTTTAATCCACTCATCTGCTGTTGGGCACTCCCACTGTTTCCAAATCTTAGCGATTGTAAATTGTGCTGCTGTGAACATATGTGTGCATATATCCTTTCTTATTGACATTTCTGGGTTCTTGGGATATAGTCCCAGAAGTGGGATTACTAGGTAAAATAGGAGTTCCATTTTTAATTTTTGAGGAAACTCCATACTGTCTTCTACACCATTCAACATTCCCACCATCAGTGTACCAGGGTTCATTTTTCTCCACATCCTTGCCAGCACTTGTCCTTTGTTGATTTGTGGATAATAGCCATTCAACAGGTGTCAGATGCTATCTCATTGTTGTTTTGATTTGCATCTCTCAGATAATTAGTGACTGAATATGTTTTCATATGTCCTCTTTCAAAAAGTATCTATTTAGGTCCTTTGTCCATTTTTTTATTGGATCGTTTATCTTCCTTTTGTTAAGTTGTATGAGTTCTCTGTAAATTTTGGAGAAACCCTTATCTGAAATAGCATTCGCAAATATGTTTTCCCACGCAGTGGGCTTTCTTGTTGTTATGTTGATGGTTTCTTTTGCTGTGCAGAAGTTTTTTATTTTGATGTAGTCCCTTTTGTTTATTTTCTCCTTAGTTTTCATTGCCCTAGGAGCTGTATCTAAAGATATTGCTGACATATGTCTGCCATTTTGCTGCCTATGGAGCCTTGTAGAATTTTTATGGTTTCCTGTCTTACATTTAAGTCCTTTAGCCATTTTGAGTTTGTTTTTGTGTATGGTGTAAGTTGGTGATCTAGTTTCATTTTTTACATGAACCTGACCAGATTTCCCCAGAACCATTTGTTAAATAGGCTGTTTTGACTCCATTGTATGTTCTTGCCTCCTTTGTCAAATATTAATTGACTATAAAGACTTGGGTCCCTTTCTGGGTCCTCTATTCTGTTCCATTGGTCTATATGTCTGTTCTTGTGCCAGTACCAGGCAGTTTTAAGAACTGTGGCATGGTAATATAGCTTAATATCTGGTATTGTGATCCCTCCAACTTTGTTCTTCTTCCTCAGGATTGCAGTGGCTATTCGGGGTCTTTTTGTATTAACAATGAATTTTTGAAGAGTTTGTTCTAGATCTTTGAAGTAAACTATTGGTATTTTAATGGGGATTGCATTGAATCTCTAGATTGCTTTAGGTAGTATGGACATTTTAATGATGTTGATTCTACTAATCCAAGAACATGGCATGTTCTTCCATTTGTTTATGTCTTCCTCTATGTCTTTTATTTTCAATGTCCTGTATTTTTCTAAGTACAGGTTTTTTACCTCCTTAGTTAAGTTTATTCCTAGGTATCTTAAATTTTTTGGAACAATGATAAATGGGATTTTTTTTTCATTTCTCTTTCAGTGAGTTCATTATTTATGTATAAAAAAGCCATACATGAATGGGTATTAATTTTATATACTGCTACATTGCCACATTCATTTATTAGGTCTAGTGCTTTTTTGATAGAGTCTTTGGGGTTTTCTATGTATAGTATCATGCCATCTGTGAATAAGTACAGTTTTACTTCTTCTTTTCCAATTTGGATGCCTTTTATTTCTTCTTGTTGTCTGATTGCTATGGCTAGCACTTCCAGTACTATATCAAATAGGAATGGTGAAAGTGGGCATCCCTGTCTTGTTCCTATTCTCAGGGGAAATGAATTTAGTTTTTACCCATTGAGTATGATGTTGGCTGTTGGTTTGTCATATAGGCCTTTTATTATGTTGAGGTATAATCCCTCTATTCCCACTTTGCTGAGAGTTTTTATCAAGAAAGGATGTCAGATTTTGTCAAATGCTTTTTCTGCTTTGATTGGTATGATTATGTGATTTTTTCTCTCAATTTGTTTAGGTGATGTATCACATTTATTGATTTGTGGATATTATACCATCCTTGCATCTCCAGACTAAATCCCACTTGGCATGGTGTATGATCTTTCTGATGTAATGCTAGAATCCAATTTGCTAGAATTTTGTTGAGTATTTTAGCATCTATGTTCATCAAGGATATTGTAGTTTTTTGTTTTGTCTTGTTTTGATTTTTTGTGTGGTGTCTTTATTTGATTTTGGAATTAGGGTGATGCTGGCTTCATAGAATGAATTTAAGAGAATTGCTTCCTCTTGAATTTTTTGGAATAGTCTGAGGAGGATAGGTTTTAGTTCTTCTTTGAATGCTTAGTAGAACTCCCTTATAAAGCTGCATTCTGGACCAGGGCTTTTGTTTGCTGGAAGCTTTTTGATGATTGCTTCAATTTCTTCAATAGTTACTGTCATATTCAGGTGTGTGTTTTTTCTTAGTGATTGACTTTTGGGAGCTTGTATTTTTTAACATTATGTCCATTTCATCTAGGTTGTCCATTTTGTTGGAATAGAGTTGTTCATGGCATTTTTTTCATAATCCTTTGTATTTCTGTGGAGACAGTTGTTACTTCACCTCTTTCATTTCTGATTTTGTTTATTTGGGCCCTTTCTCTTTGATTCTTGGTGAGCCTGCCTAGAGGTTCATCAATCTTGTTTATCCTTTCAAAAAATCAGCTCTTGGGTTTGTTGATCTTTTGTATTGTTTTTTGTTTGTTTGTTTGTTTTTTTGGTCTCTATGTTGTTTATTTCAGCTCTGATTTTTATTGTTTTCTTCCTTCTGCTTTCACTGGGCTTCTGCTGTTGCTCTCTTTCTAACTCTTTGAGTTGTAGGATTGGATTAGATAATTAATTACCATTTTTTTCTTGTTTTTGAGTTAAGCCAGAAGAGCTATGAACTTCCCACTCAAGATTGTTTTTACTGTGTCCCATAGATTTTGGGTTGTTGTGTTTTTATTGTTTGTTTTTGCCATGATGCTTTTTATTTCTTCTTTGATCTCTTTGGGAATCCAATAATTGTTTAATAGCATGCTATTTAGCCCCCAGGTGTTTTATATTTTTATTATTTTTATTGTAGTTGATTTTTAATTTTATTCCATTGTGATCTGAGAAGATGCTTGATATGATTTCTATCTTTTTGAATTTGAATAGATTTTGCCTGTGTCCCAATATGTGCTCTATCTTTTAAAATGATACATGTGTGCCTGAGAAGAGTGTATATTCTGTGGCTTTGAGGTGAAATATTCTGAAGATGTCAGTTCTATCTGATTTAGTGAGTCATTTAGGATTGCTGTTTCTTTTCTGTTTTTTTGTTTAGAAGATTTATCTAGTGGTATTAGTGGGGCATTAAAATCCTCTACTATGACTCTATTGCTATCAATCTCTCCCTTGACATCTTCCAGAATTTTTTTGTTTGTTTGTTTTTGTGGGTTTTTTTTAATGTATTTAAGTGCTCCTGTATTGTGTGCATGTGTGTTTACATTCTTGTTGAATTGCTCCCTTTAATATTATGAAGTGGCCTTCTTTATCTCTTGTTATGTCCTTCAATTTGAAGACTAATTTGTCAGATACGAGTATTGCTACCTCAGCTTTTTTTTTTTTTCATTTCTGTTCACCTGAAAAACCTTTTTCCATTCCTTCACCATCAGCCTATGTGAATTTTTTGTTCTGAGGTGGGTCTCCTATAGAAAGCAGATATATGGTCATGTTTTCTTATCCACTCAGCTATCCTATGTGTTTGATTGGCGTATTTAATCTATTTACATTTAAAGTTATTATTGATAGCTATTTGTTACCGTTTTTATTCTTTATGCCTGTGTTCCTTCTTCCTTTCCTATTTTTACTTTTTACAACAGTGCCTTTAGAATTTCTTGCAAAGAACTCCCTTAGTTCTTTTTGGTCTGTGAAGCTCCTAATTTCACCCTCAACTTTGATTGATAGCCTTGCTGGCTACAGTATTCTTGGATTCAGATCCTTGCTTTGTATGACTTTGTATATTTCATTCCATTCCCTCTGGGCCTGATGTGTTTCTCTTGAGAAATCAGCTAATAGTCTGATGGAAGATCCCTTGTAGATAACTTTCTGTCTCTCTCTATGGAAGCCTTTAAGATTCTTACTTTGTCATTGGTGTTTGCTAATTTAATTATAATGTGATTTACTGTTGGTCTTTTTAGTTTCATTTTGTTTGGGACTCTGTGAGCTTCTTGGACTTGTGTGAGTTTTTCTTCTTCCCAATATCAGGGAAGTTTTCTGTCATTTCTTCAAACAGATTTTCTATTGCTTTCTTAGTTTCCTCTCCTTCTGGTACCCCTACTATATGGTGTTGTTTAGTTTTGTATTGTCCCAAAGTTCTCTAAGGATCTCCTCATTTTTTTAAGTTTTTTGTTTGTTTGTTTTGTTTTTTTCTATTTGCCACTCTGCTTTGGTATATTTTCCTACCTTGTCTTCTAACTCACTGATGCAGTCCTCCACTTCTTCTAGTCCACTGTTCTTTATTGCACTGATGTAACTTTTAATTTTTTCCTGGTTCTTCTTCATTCCATCTTGGTTCTTATGCATATTGTTAATTTGTTTTCTATCCTTGTCAGTAACCTTATGACCATTGCTCTGAATTCTTTCTCTGACATATTGCTTGCATCCATTTTGTTTACTTCCTTTTCTGGTGATTCCTCTCTTTCAAATGGGAACTGTTTTTTTGTCTTCCCATGTTCATTCCTCTCATGGTGCGTGGGTATTAGTTCTCTCTCTCTTGCGATGACCCTCTCTAGATGGTCTCTGACCTTTCCGTCTATGGATTGCCTCACCAGCTATGTTTAATTCTTCAATTCTGAGTGGATGTTGTTCAATTCAGCTGCTCCTTCTCTCTGCTCTATGAGAAGGTTCAGGGCTTGTCCATGTTTTTGGTGCTGCTTTGTCTCCCTCTGGACAAAAATTTTAGGTGCCTGTAGCTTGGGAGGCTGGATTCTCAATGTTCATGGTTTTGCAGATGAAGCATCTGATCCCTGGGTGATGTGGCTGTAGTATCCCAGGAGGTGTCTGAAGTCTCCCCGATTGAAGGTAAGGATGGGCTTTTGATCACAGCCACTCTCCCCTTCAAGATACTGTGATCTCTGTGGGAGAGCAGCCTCTCCAGGCAAAATTTCATCAGTAGTAAAAGTTGCCCTGCCTGAGGAGCCTGGTCCGCAGTCCCCAACAGTTCTGTGGAAAATAGCTGATCCTTGCTCACAAATACAGATACTCCTGCACATCCATTCATTCTTTCACTCACATACTACTTCACAGCCTATGGTCCTATCGGCCACCATCTTTGATCCCTCTTTCTGAATCTTTACTTCAAATCTATTCACTCTTCACTCTTCTCCAACCTATACCCTCTTTATTGGTCCAATCTACAATGGACTGCTGTGTTGATTTTAGTAACAACCCCTATTTAGACTCATTCCTTCACCCATTGCCTAGCATGTGCGTGCGCGCGCTCTCTCTCTCTCTCTCTCTCTCTCTCTCTCTCTCTCCTCTCACTCTTGCTCTCGCTCACTCTCTCTCACGCACACACAAACTGTTTTGCCTGACTATAGTACATTACTAGCAAACCCAGTTAATAATGTGGATATTTTTTCTCAAATGCAGTTACATGTATGTTGATATATATGTGATTTGATATGTATGCTACTTTGTTGTATTGACAACAAGGTTCAAAACATCATATGTCAAATTTTTCTGAAGCTGTTAACATCATAGAAATTTTTGTGCTTAAAAATGTCAAATTTCATGCCAAAAAGAGCATTTGTGGAAAGTTCTAATTCATTTTTTGAAGAAAAAGTTATCATATACTTTGGAAAATTTATGGTGATCATGCTCCATCTCAAGATATGTGTGAACACTGGTTTAAACACTTTAAAAGTGATGATTTCAATATGAAAGACAAAGAATTTCCAGGTCAATCAAAAAAGTTTGAAGACTGACAATTACAAGCATTATTGGGTGAAGATGCCTGTCAAACTCAAAAACAACTTGCAGAAAGATTAAACAATTTCCAATCATTTACAAGCAATTGGAAAGATTTTAAAGAATGGAAATGGATGCCACACCAACTGAATGAAAAAAGATAAATGGAAAACCAAAAAATCATCAGTAAAATGTTGCTTCAACAGCACGAAAGAAAGTACTTTTTGCATGGAATTGTGACTGGCCATGAAAAATGGATTTATTTTGCGAATCCCAAATGCACAAAATCATGGGTTGATCTAGGTCAACCATCAACATGGACTGCAAGGCCAAATCGCTTTGGAAAGAAGACAATGCTCTGTGTTTGGTGGGATCAGGAAAGTGTATTATGAGCTTCTGAAGCCAGGTGAAATGATTAATACTGATGGCTACTGACAACAAATAATCAATCTGAACCACGCTTAGATTATGAAATGACCAGAAAGTGCCAGAAGACAAGGCAAAGTATTTTTGCTGCTAGATAATGCACCATCACACACTTCAAAACCACTTAAAGACATGTTGCAAGATCTTGCCTGGGAAATATCAACCCACCTGCCTTATTCACCAGATCTTGCTCCTTCAGATTACCACTTGTTCTAATCGATGGCACATGTACTTTCTGAGCAGCACTTCAAAACGTACAAAGTGGAAAATTGGATCTCTGAATGGTTTGCCTCAAAACAAGAAAAGTACTAGTAGGATGGTATCCACAAATTACCTGAAAGATGGGAGGAAAATGCGAACATTACTTTTAATAAAGCATTTTAGATGTTTTTCTTAAAATTATTGTGCTTTCTTTGATTACAAAATCCACATCATTAACTAGTACACCTAGTATATTTTTAGTAAATAATAATTCCTTAAAGTGTAAATCAATGAGCTTCATTTCACTGGCTTTCCATTTCTCTTTGGGAACAGCCAAAAATCTTTAATGTGGCTCTCTAGCCATAGCTCACTCTCTAGCCATTGCTCTTATTACTCCAAAAATCTGTTAACTTTGCTTAAATGCTCAGGATCTTCAGCATGGAATGGTATTTTTATATCTTTACCAAATTCTATAACCTCATGTCCTCAGAAAATTGTTCCCTGATTTACGCAAAAGGCTAGATTCCACAGCAACCCATCTTTTTCTCATTATTTATATAATTATTACTGTTAAATGTTTTAAGATAATATCTCCTCTTATATATGCTCACTAGTGGATATTATTAAAGTATTAAAACAGATCTGCAATAAGATTTTCTACCCTGAACATTTATTTGCTAGGAGACACAAAGATTTCCTCTCTCCCTGTGACCGAAGTCCCATGCTCCTCATCTGAACACTCTGACATGTTCTGTGCTGGGTAGGTTCTCTCTGATCATATGGAATGATATTTTCTCTGCAGTTGAAGCCAACCTAATCAGAACTGATATTAGCCTTTTGTTAACTGGAGCAAGTAGGAACAGAATGTAAAGGCTGATGTGTGTTAGACTACCAGGCTTGCTGATATAATTTATCCTTACATTTCCCACGATGACACTGATTTCCAAAGCCCTGTCTCCTGGCCAGGAGGCTGGGTCTGGAGGGGCTTCCTCTCCTCATGACATGCCAGGCTTTGGTATCAAGGGACAGCAGGCTGGTACAGAAGAGTGTGCTCTGCTTCCACATTGAGTTCCCTCTGGAAAGTCTCAGTATACTTTGCTCTGAATCAGCCTCAGGTCAAACCTTCTGTTCATCAGTG